>OVBA01001613.1:0-41976 GCA_900406435.1 Lepidium aucheri | reverse complement strand
TTGGCAAAATTACTTCCTATTTACGAAAATGTAATGTGGTTTTTATTAAACAGTGGTTTATGAATNTTTACGAAAATGTAATGTGGTTTTTATTAAACAGTGGTTTATGAATGTGAATTATGGTGTGGTTGACTTTTGGTAGATCTTGGTTGACCTTGGCTGAGCTTTGGTGGAGCTATGGTGGAGTTTGGTTGAGCGTTGGTGGAGCTTTGGTAGACCTTGGTAGACCTTTGATAGACCTTTGGTAGACCTTTGGTAGATCTTTGTGGCAGACCTACGTGAATTTTTTGCTGACGTGTCACTTTTCATTAATAGTATTTTCGTAAATACTTTTTTGTTTACAAATCCGAAAAGGGCAAAATGGTAATTAAAAAAAACAAGAGTATTTGAGTAATTAATGATAATTCCACACTATGTGAGTCATTTACCTATAATTCCACCCTATTTGAGTAAATCACCCTTAAAAGTTTTCTAAGTGCAATGTCCACCTATACTATGTCATGCTTTTCGCTACCAAGTTCTTTATGCAAAAGGATTCAAACTGAGCTAACTAGCTTCTGGTGGGATAACAAGCGAAAGAAATTAACCTGAGAAAAAGTGGATGGTGTGGGTATCTTGGAAGAAACTAACCTATGCAGAACTCAAGGGAAAGTTGGGTTTTCTTGATCATAAAGCCTTTAATGTTGATGTAGTTGAAAAAATCAGTTGGAGAGTACTTACAGAACCAAATTCGCTTTTGGCAGAGCTGCTGTTGTCTAAATAATGCAAGGACAATGATTTCCTCAGTTACAAAAATTCATCCTCGAGCTCTTACGCTTGGAAAGACATATTATTAGGAAGATATCTAAACAAAACGCACCTCAGATGGTCTGTCGGTGATGGGAAGAGCATCAATGTATGTGGTGTTAACTAGCTCTCAACTCATTCCCTATCCGCCCCGATGGGACCTCCAACACTCAGACCTGATGATCCCAAACTCATCTTTGTGGAATGAAGAAGCAATCAAGGCTATTAAAGCCGAGTCTATATGAAGCAAGTGATGCAAGAATTTATTTAAAAGAGAAAAGTTGTAATTATTCTGCAAGATCTGTGTACTACTTAGCTATAGAAATGAACTTAAGTCCAGACCAGGTAGATGAAAATGCATAGACAGAATGGATTAAGGATGTATGGAATCTCCCATGTTCTCCTAAAATCAAAATATTCACTTGGAAAGCTTTGAGGAGAGCCATACATGTCGAAAAGAATCTTCTATCGAGACACATGGATATTAATTCGCTATGCAAAAGATCTAGGGGATTCGAAACAACAACTCATACTTTGTTCACCTACAATTTTGCAAATGAAATCTGGACTCAAGCTCCTTTCGTCCATCTTCGAGAGATCGATGAATCTTCATCCTATCCTCAGGTTTGAAAGTCTCTTTGGAAACGGAAATGTTTGCCTCCCACATGTTTAATCAATGATTTATTAGCTCCATGGATAATATGGTCAATCTGGAAAGCTAGAAACAATCTAGCTTTCACTAATTTCTCTCAATCAATATCGGAGGCCCTATTCTCAGCAATTGCAGCGCCCAAGAAATGGTATCATGCCCAATCACAAAAGTAAAAAATGCAGGAAACCTTACCTGATGATGGAGCGAGACCAGAGATGCGACAAAATTATTAAATATTAAAATTATTGTTTAATATCTCACCATCAATTTTATTTTTGCTAAAATTTCTCAGATTTTAATTATCAAAAAAATTGAAACATTATAGATTTCTGTAGATGAATCGAAATTAGAATCTAAACATTACTTTTTGTTATATCTGGTTTTTTTCTAAAACTTTTGAAGGATATCCATTTTAAAAATTTGACTCCGTTATAAGATAGAATTTTTTTTTCCAAAAGTAGATTAATATTAAACAGAAAAGGAATAAAAGGCCTGAGGCCTGGTTCAAAATACAGTCCTTGTTGGGCATACTCAACTTAAACAAACCCAAAAGAAACTTGACCTTTAGTCAAACTGAGAGTAACAAGAAATAACATAGCAGTAACAAAAGTAAATTTGAAATCGCAAAAGGTAGGATTTGGTTATTGCGTACTACCACTTCTTGGCCTGAGTACCCGTCAGGCTCACCGCTACTTGTTGAGCATCCTAGGCTTGCTTGGTGTGTTGGTGTCATTATTCTTCTCCCCTCTTTTGCGTTTGTTGGAGAAGCTTGCAGTTCCATGTTCTCTTATTGTTGTTGCTTCCTTCATGGCTTCGTCTTGAGTTCCGGGAATGTGATTCACATCAGAGAGATAGGTGTCATTGATGCTCATAATCACGTCCTCAACTATGACTCGTTTTGTAGTGTCTTGTTGGATCAGAGGCGGTTCAACCGCTACTATTGGCATTGGAGAGTTGGGTTGAGTCACAAGATATCTGCTCTGTGAAGAGGGTTCACTTCCCGAGCTCGTACTCATGTCAACTTCTCCTTGTGGTGGAGTGTGAATGAAGTCAGAGAGTTGTGGTGTGTAGGTACAAAAGCAGGTGGTGTGTGTGAGTCGTTGGCATCCAAAACAGAACCTAGAGATGAGCTCATAGAGAATGTCGACTTGGAACACTTCTCCGTTTTCATAGTGGACCACTTTATAGGGTTTTAGTCTGTTTTCGTACCTAAACTTGATCTTAGCTCTGATTGTGAAAGGGCTAGTAATCGATCCTTTGTGCAGGTCTACATCTAGTACAGCTCCAAGAGAGTTAGCAATGAGAGACACCGCCACTTTTGATGCATACTGCATTGGCATATTTGTGATCTAGATCCAAAGATCCACGTGTTTGAGGAAACCAGGGAGCGTATGGTCTTCCCATTTCGCCAGCGCCAACAACCAACCGTTGTAGAGCATTGGTTGCATTCGCATCACACTGTTCCTATCAGCTTCTGACTCAAAAAAGAACTGAGCATGATCATTATCACTGAGTCTCCCTTTGACAGACTTCTGGAGGTTCTAGTGTTTTGGCAAGTCTTTCACCATTTCTTGTGTGCTCTATTCCTAGCGGTTCAGAGGCTTGGCTATGATACTCATTATGTTCCTCACCATTATCGTTGAGTAATTTCGGCTAGGTAGGAACACTGGTGGGTCCTTCCTCCCCATGTGGAAACTCTCGAGCGCTTGTCTAAGGTTGTTGAACATTCTTGCACTATGTTGTTTGCGATTCTTTGGTGATGGTTTATCCTTGTAGTGGAGTGTTGTCTTTTTATAGAGGATAGTCCGGCTTGTTTTTAGACTCTTGGGTTACGTTTTGGTGCAGTTTCTCATCATTGCCTAATGTATAGATGAGGAGTTGCTTCTTGGCGTGGGTGGCTAAGTGTGTGTTAACCTAGAGATATGCTCCGTAATCATCATGTTTCTCGTTCTGTAAGTGGTTATGTCATCAGTTGAATGCCAAGTGTCCATCCATCTTTGGTTGTGTTTCTCCCTATGTTGTGAATCTCTTCGTTTCTCCTCTTGGCGGTTAACCAAAGAGTCTCCCAAATCTTTGAGTGTACTAAGAGTAATCATATCTCTCCCTCTCGGTACTCCCATTTTTCTGCGGAAAATTCCATTAATAAACGACAACTAAGAGGCAGCTTGAGCGTCATCCTTTGTGAGCTGGTCTTTTAACTCTGATTAGGCCCAACTAGCGTAAATCCATCTTTCCATTTTCCCGGGCTTAAGCGTTCTGATTCTTTGATTGATTATCCTCCAGCCAATTGAGTTTTGTGTACAGTTTAATTATCTTGTACCTAACTTGGAAGGCCCATTGCAATATAGTCGTTGCGCCTATCTTCTACCACTACGCTTCTGGCTATTCTATTACAGATTGTATTCTCCTTCTTAGTGACGCGGTTGATACTAGCTATGTGGTGTTTCTTTAGCAATTGAAGGATATTCTGGGTCCAATTCTTGAATTTTGGGGACCTATTCTGTTGGAATATGTCTTGCTTAACAATCGCATTCTCTATCCTTAGTGTCCTTGGCCAGAGTCCAATGTAATCCGTTGCTTTTAATGCCTATTCAATACCAAGTAGACTAAGTGTTATGGCTGAATCTACGTATGTTATTGTGAATCGATTGTGCAACTCTTTGTCAGTTATGTTATCTTTGTTGTGCCAAGCACGTCCATGGAATCTTCTTTCCCTGTTCCAGAATATGCCTACATATAGTGTGCTTTCTGCTTTTGAATGTTGTTGTTGGGCACTCATTTGTTGGTTAGCTTGCTTCTTCCTGCTCCTTCGTTGACATAAACTATTCCAAACCTTCATTTCTCAGATCGTATCCAGCACCACATTTTGTAACTCTAATGTCTGCTGTTGAATTACTGTTGCGCTTCTATTCTTCCAAATTGCCCATATGATCCATGGATACAGTCTGGATATTTCTTGTGGTATCTGTTTGTTAGTTGTTACATACTCCAACCACGCAAAATTGAAGTGCAGATCTGAAGTCGAGAACCCTTGTTGTGGTGTAGGGATGCTCGATAAGGCCCATATTTGTCTTGCAGGGTGACAATGAAAGAGCATGTGTACAATGGATTTTGAGTTATTACCACAGATACTGCAGCTTCCACCCATTTTTATTTTTCGTGCTTGCAGGTTTGCATTGACTGCAAGTCCTTTTGACAGCGCTCTCCATAGGAACAACTTTATTTTTGGTGGTATCTTATGTTTCCACATCAGTTTCTTGATTCTATTACCTTCAAACTCATGCCCAGAGATGCTGCGTTGTGGTGCCCTTTTCATATTGAGAAGCCAATTCCCGCTTTTAACTGTGTATTCCCCCGATTTTGTATAGCCCCAGTACCAAGAGTTCTTTAGCCATTTGTTAGGAGAGTGTCTTCTTATCCTACCTACGTCTGATACGTGAAATGGCTCTTCCAGTTTACCAAAATTCCATCCTTGGTCAGTGATTAGATCCTCGACTCTTAGGTTGACGTTGAAAATCATATTTTTGCTAATTGGTGGTCTTGGCTGATGGTGAAATATCCAGTTATGTGTCCAGACATAGGTCTTTCTTCCATTTCCTATATTTATGACCAAGCCTAGTTTCAGGATTTCTCTTCCCTGAAGTATGCTTTTCCATATATACGATGATTGGGGTCTCTCCTCACATACCAGGAATTCTGTGTCTAGAAAGTATTTTGCTTTCAATGTTTTCGCCAAAAGGGAGTTAGCATTCATTGTTATCTACCACGCCTGCGTAGCTAATAGCGCCAGTTTGAAATTTTCAATGTCTTTAAATCCTAGTCCTCTGTTATCTTTCTATTTACATATTTTCCTCCACTCCACCCAGTTTGTTTTATGCATCCCTTTATTTATGCTCCACCAGTATTGTCTCATCACACTGGTTAGTTTCCTGCATTGGCCCTTGGTGAGTTTGTAGCAGCTCATTGCATAGATAGGAATCGCCTGACCCACCGCTTTTAGAAGTGCTTCTTTTCCTCCTAGTGATATATGTTTTGTGGACCAATTATTTGTTCTGCTGGCCAGTTTTTCCGTGATAAATTTTAACATTTCTGATTTTTTTTGTAGTAGTCTCGGAGACCAAGGTACTTTCCCATACCATTGGTATTTTGGATTTCCAAGATCTCCTGAATGTCTGGTTTTTCCCTTGGTTCCACACCTTTGCCGAAGATTATCGACGACTTAGTATAGTTTATTTTTTGCCCTGACACTGTCTCATATTCTGTTAGGCAGTCTTTCATTGCTTGTTCTCCTCGTGTGTTGGCTTTGTATACAAACAGGCTATCATCAGCATATAGTAATTGTTGGATGGTCATACCATTGTTGTTAAATTTTAAGCTTGATAGTCTGTTTTGGGTTTCGGTTTTTTTCATTGTGTGCATTAGGCCTTCAGTGCATAGTATGAATAAGTAAGGTGACATCGGGTCACCCTATCTAACTCCCCTCGAAGGCCTTATTACTACATGTATTGCGCCATTGACTATAACTGAGTATGTGGTTGTGGATATGCAGCTCATGATTAGCTGAATTCAATCGTTGTGGAATCCTAAGTGTTGTATGGTTGTTTGGATGAAACACCATTCGAGTCTATCATATGCTTTTGACATGTCCATTTTGATTGCCATGTGTTTCCCATGTATGGACCTTTTATTTTGCAGCTGATGTATGACCTCGTGCGCTAGAATGATATTATCTGAAATTAATCTTCCCTTGGTAAAGGCTGATTGAGCTGAAGATATTATTCTGTCCAGTAGTGGTTGAAGCCTTCTAGTGATGATCTTGGCTACTATTTTATATAGGACTGAGCACAAGCTTATAGGTCTGAAATGTGTTATATCTACCGGGTTAAGAGTTTTTGGAATCAGACATATGTGAGTATAGTTCCAGTCCTTTGGAATATGCCTCGTTTTGAAGACTGTTTGAATATCCTCCATTACTTTCTTGGAAACCATATGCCAATATTTTTGGTAGAAGATAGAAGTCATTCTATCTGGCCCAGGAGCTGAATCTCCTCTTATGCTAAAAACAGCTTCTTTGACTTCCTGTTCTGTGACTGTCCTCAGTAGGGTCCCTATTCTCTTCCTCTGAGACCTTGTATTTTTATCCTCTAGGAAGGTTGCAGGGTTGTGAGGGTTTGACGTCTGGAATAGTCTTTGGAAGTAATCAACTGCTATCTGTCCTTTCGACCCCTCGAGAAAGTTTAGAGTCCCGTTTTTGTCTTTGAGTGCGATGATTCTGTTCCTCATTCTTCTCTGTTTGTCACTGTTGTGGAAAAACTTGGTGTTTTTATCTCCTTCCATGAGCCACTTTTCATTTGATTTTTGTTTCCAGAAGGCCTCCTCCTCAACTACCACTTCAACTAGTTTTTTTTTTAGTTCTCGTACCAGTAGTAGGTTCGGTGTCCTTTTTTGCATCTCCTTGTCTAGTTCCTTATTGGTGGCCTCTATTATCCTTTCTGAGTTGTGTATACCTCTAAGTTTCCATCTAGATATTCCTCTCCTAACTTGTACTATACAGTTAGATAAGGTATCTTTTTTCCTTTGTGCCTCTCTCCATTCGTTACTTATCACTTCATTAAAATGAGGCTTGAAACACCATCGTTTATCGAATATGAGTCGTATGCGGAATTGTTGGTGTTCAGAAACTAAGGCCATCATAATTGGTCTATGATCTAAACCTTTATAATCCAATATTGTGCTGTTGATCCTAGGGAATATGTCTAGACATTCATTATTGCAAAAGCTTCTATCTAATTTGCATTGGACCCAGATTCCATGTCTATTGCCACTCCAGGAAAATGGGAATCCCTCTGATGGAACTTCTCTCAATCTGCAGTTGTTTAGCATTCTTTTGAGGGGGAGGAAGGTTCTCTTATGTTTGGGGGGCCCTCCAATTTTCTCACTGTTACATAAAATCTCGTTAAAATCCCTTGTTAGTAACCATGCTTCCTTTCTATTGTTGCCTATTCTTTGTATTTTGTGCCATATTTCCTTCCTTCTACTCTGCTGAGGGTGACCATAGACAAAGGTGATGAATAGGGGAATGTTTGAGATTTCCACTTTAGTGTTGTTTCCAGAACAAAGCCAGTCCTCCACTTAACCCCTTTGGCTCCACCGTATAACTGTGGTCATATCCTAACCATCCTTGAGTATTTTCTATAAGGGTGTTTTTGTTTTTGGTTTCAGAGAGGAACAATATATCCGTAAATAAGGAGTTCCTTATTTCTTTTAGGGCGTCGAACTGTCAGTTTGTTCTCCAACCCCTGACAGTTCCAACCTAAGATACTCATATCTGATTGGTTGGTTTAAGGCTTATCACCAAACCTGATGTGGATGCTTCATCATCCATGTCCTCTTCTGATTGCGGCTCTCTAATTCTTTTTAGCTTCTTGTAGGTGTTTATTTTCACGCCGTCTGTTTGCTTAACCCGTGTGTTATCTTGGTTCCTCTGTCTGTCAGCTGGAACCATCACCATTTCTATTGCCCTTTCAGTTGTGTCATTTCCATTGTCCTCGTTGAGTGCAGGATGTATCCAAGTCTGGATGGTTGCATCGATTTTGCCGTTGTGTCTTATGTTCATTTGTCTTTTTTTTGAAGTTCCCACGGTATCTTGTTGTCTCTGTGTTTCCGTAATGGCAGAGGCATCGCCTTTCTTTTGGATTTCGGTGTTCTCTTGAGCTTGATGGATGCAGTTTGGTTCAGTGTTCTTCTGCCGCTCTTCTTCGTGCTGCATGGAAGTTTTATGAGAATGTTCTCTAGTCGATCAGTTACATTTTGCTGCTTCATGGCTGAGTCTTAAGCATTTTCTGCACTTGTTTTGTATCCTCTCAAACTCAATTGTTGCTTTAGGAGTTCTCCATTCGGGAGTATGACTTCTCTATTTGTTCGTGCTGGATGTTCTGTGTTAAAGTTAATCTTAACACGAACAAATTCAGTGATATGTGTTCGTTCTTCATTGAATTCTACCTCGAGCACTTCTCCTATTGTGTTAGCTATTGCTCTAAATGTGTCTTCTGAGAACCATTCTGAAGGTATGTTGGCTATACGGATCCAGAGCGGGATAGTTTTTAGTGTTTCATTATCCTTAAGATTTTCCGATTGACATATTATAAATCCCCAATCATCATAGTTCCAAATCCTATTACTTAGTATTTCATCTCTATCCTTAGGCGAGTTGAAGGAAAATCGAAACATACCGTTGCCCAGCGCCAGTCCCTGTGTTCGTCCTTGCATGCGCCAGATCCGAGGTATGTTGAGCATCGCCTTTGCTTGATTTTGAGCCTCCGGATTCAGCAGCCGCCCCGTGATGCTTGGTTGATTCTTGATTTTTGATTCATAATCTTCGTGAAGAGGAAGCAGAATGGGGGCCTCTTCTACAATCTCCATTGCTCTGAGTTTCTCCAGTATCTGTGCGTTGGATTCTTCTCTCGATCCCATCCTTAGTTAGGTTGATCTATTCCGGTGAACGATCTTTTTCTGAGTTATTGAGTTGTGGATAAAGGTAATCGGCGGTTAAAACCCCGAGAGTTCACTCTCACTATCGGATGAGTAGAGATGATAAGATTAAAGATTGGGTGGACGCGTACGTTAAAATGTCGACTGATACATTAAGATAGAATTTAAATGGCTCAGTTTCTCAAATATTGAGTTTTAATTTAGAGTAAAACTTATTGTTGGTTATTAATTCAAACCATGATTTTTGCCAGTGGTTTTTTGTGATTTCTTAATACTTCAGTTTTTTTTGGTAATTTTTACAGATGAATTTCTTTCTCTCAGGGTTTTTATACAGGAATTTTTGCTTGTAGTGAGAACTTTCTATCGCCTTATATTTTATTTACAATTTTTTATCATACTCTTTTATTTTTATAGCAACTTTGACTTTTGATGATATAAAATTACTGAATTAAGTTTTGAGTTTTATAAGTTTCATGATTAGGATGATCTAGCTTATAACTTTAGCCTGTAGGGTTCGATTTCTCCTGTAGTAAATATCGTAACTCAAAAAAGAATGTCAAGATATGAACTTTAGGTTAAGGTCTTTTCGATCTAATTGTTGAAATAAGAAAAAAAAGAGGTGATTCTTCTAAAAAAAATTGTGTCAACACCACGTTTAATATTATCATGATTGATTACAAAATTGTTCTTAACATTAAAATCTAGTTTAGTTTTATATGAAGTTTATTAAACAATAATTTTAATATAAAAGAATTCCATATTAAAATTTAATTTATCTAGTATACAGATAATTACATATTGAAGTTTAATAATAATTTTATTTTCGATTAATCTTTTTGTTGCTAGAAATGATTATATATATCTTTCTAAGAAAATTATATATTGAATTATAATTGTATATTTATTTTGTACTAATTTTAGTTTTTTTCACTTCACATTTGTATGATAAAGAAAATAAAATTATCTCTTCAGTTTTCAAATCATCCTAAAATTAGTTAAGAAAATATTTATTTTTATTTTTATTAATTATTTTATATTTTAACTTAATATGTTTATTATGAAGGAAATACGAAGTTCTCTTAAGTTTTAAAATCAAATAAGAAATTATTAGTTTTATTTGGTATTATTTCATATATTTAATTTTCAAGGAGATAAAAATCTTATATATTTTAAGAGAAGTGATTTTTTTAAAAAGCTTATGTGTTAGCACCACATTTAATATATTGTGATTGATTATAAAGTTATCTTTAATATTAAATTTAGTTTAGTTTTATATTTTGTTTAGTAGAAATTAATTTTAGAAAAAATTTCATATTTTTTTATTTATTTTATATAAACAAAATTAGATATTAAATTTTTTATAGTAATTATAATGTTTTATAGTTAATCATAAGAGTAATTACTAAAAATGCCTCATTTAAAATGTATTTTTTCAAAACATACCCCCTAATAACCATTTCTCTCTTCCAATTTTCAAAGAAAATGGTAGGTTTTGAAAAGGGTACATCACAATAGGGGTATTTTTGAAAACGCCCTTATCATAATATTTAATTCATAATTTTATTTGTATATTATATCATCTTTTACATAAAGAAAACATAATTAAACTTAAATCAATCATAAAATTCTCGTTCACAATAAATATTCCTTATAGTTTTCCTTTTTACATAGACTTCTATTTAGTTTTTTTAAAACTTTTTAATGTTGACTATTAAGAATATACGTACTTTATTTGATATCATAAGAGAAATCAATATAGGTAGATCACTACAAAGTTATGGTGCAATTATGAGACAATGAATATCTAATCAATTAAATGGTTTTGGTCACCAACCAGGTTAATATAAACTTGTGTGTAAAAGTGATATTTTTGGGCTTTGCCAATTTGGTATGTTTTTCATGTTGACTATTAATATATATTTTAATAAATTTATATATTTTTGTTTTATTTAAAAAACATGAATATAATGATGTAAAAATAAAACTCTACATTGATATTTCAAAAAAGATTGACATTGAGTTTAGTATTGTTGTAAACGATGTTTTTGTTAAGAAAAACAGTTAGAATGTATTCTAAATCGAACCTCTATTTTTAATATATGTAAATTTACATTTTATTAAATACTAAATGTTGTTTGTTATTACATATCAATTCTTTGCAAAATAAAAATATTTGTGTTATATAAAAACAAAATTTTCAAATAAGCCTATATTACAAAGATATGGTCATAAAACCAAAATCAATAAGAATATTTTTAAAATATTTAAAATTCACATGTTAATAAAAATAAAACAATTAGTGTAGATATTTATCATGTTAGTTGCAAAAAAAGTTACAGCAATAATATTTTCAATGCCTAAAAAAATTTCATAAAATATCACATGTATAATATAATTAATTAAATGTGAAGTTAACGAAAATAATTATTAATAATTTCTTTTTTAAATTGATGATGTTGTATTTTATATTAGGAATTTGTTTTACAAAAATTCATTTTTACATATCAAATTGATTCTATTTTTAATTTTCTTTATCTAGTATCAATTATTCAAAAAATAGATTATTAGTGTATAACAATTTTTATACATGCACACATATATATATATATATATATATAATAGAGAGTTAGTCTCTTGTGTTTTAACACATCAGTCTTTTTATTCATTTTAGAGCTGACAAATCAACAAAACTTTATATAAACAACAACCAATAAAATCATTTTATTAAAATAACTCATTGAAAATGGTTTATAATTTTTCTTGCCCTCGTGTGTAACTCGAAATAAACTTGCGAAGACTTTTTGCTGTCTTTATCATTTTTTTCTTTTCCTCTCTTTCAACTACGTTTCTCCCAATGTCGCTTTTATTTTCCTTATTTAACTCTAATTTGGTAAGGTCCAAAATCTATGTATTTGAACGGAGGTTCCAAGAGAGACATTTTGCTGAGAAATCCATTTCTCCTCCTCTTAAATCTCATATATTCTCTTTCTTTCAGCATACTAATATCATTTCAATGAAATGTGGTGTGTCCAAAATAGCATGCTCTTTTGTTTAAATTTTAAATAAATAAAAAGCAAAACACAAAAACTAAGTGTACGGAAGAGAATGATCGTAGCTTCACTCGAGCTGACCATCAACGAATTTGAAGTGCTCTACCGCTATCGCGACCATTATTGATTATTTTGCTTTGCATCACCTTCTTGCTCAACATTCAGGTTAGAAACCATCATGTTCTTGATCTTTTGCAAAAAAATGATTTTTGATTTGTAAATTGATTAATTTGATATGCACATTGGGTGTTTTACCATGGTTTTTGGGTTGATTAGGTCTTCTAATTAGTAACTAATTGTTTTCAATGGTGGAATCCTAGTGCATTGTAGATTGGAATACGAAACAATCCAGTTTGAGGTGATTTCGTGATAAGATAATTGGATAAAACTAGTAGTAGTATTATTATACTGATAAATGTAGTATAACTATATTTATTGAGTTTGTTTTATTTTGTTTTGGCAGGATAGAATGAGCGACAACTTTGTCATATATTTTAAATGCAGAGGTTGCATGTATAGTTTATTAACGAACACATCAGTAAATGAAATGATTTTGTTGGTGATAGAGGGTTGTATATACAAGAACCCTGCTTTAGATGAAAGTAAGATTAAATTGTAATTGAGTTACTATCCACCGATGATATGTGATAAGGAACAATTGATTATTTGTGATGATGAGGATGTGTTTGCTTATCTATCCTACATTGATGAAATGAAAGCATAAACACATTTTTTGTTCGTCATCACTAGATTAGTATAGCCCGAGCAATAGTCAAGAATTATCAAAAGTTTATGTTGGTAAGAACTACGACGAGTTTATTCAAATAGCGGTGAAATGGGAGCTAATCCCATTACTCTACGTTGAAAATGAATTAGTATGTTTAGTGGATAATTCAAAAGAGGATAAAGTTGTATCATGTGATGAAGTTGTAGGTAACGGTATTGCTAGATCTGATATTGGTGATGATTACGTTGAGCTTTCACATGCTGAAGATTGTAGTCGGTTTATAGAAGAATAGGAAGACGGTTTGGTTCTAACTTTGCTTCAAAAAATTCCAAATAAGAAGACATTGCAAGATGCGGTGGATAAAGCCTCATTTATTAACAGTTTTAGTTTTGCTATAAAGTAGTATGAACCTAGACTTTTGGTGATAGAATGCACAAAATAAAGTTGTAATTTGGGTTTACGAGAGTACACAAAGCTGCGCACATGCTCTCGGCCTAGTCTGAGCGAGAGCAACATGAAGAGGCAAGGTACACCATAATTAGTTGTAACTATTTTACAAGAGGATTATCCTGGACAAATGAAACTTCCACCTCTTAGACTTATCATAGATCTTGTTAAGACTAAACACTATAAAAAACCAGGCGTTTTGCGATGGAAAATGAACTCACAGTGGCATCAAAAATCGCCATTAATAATGGTCTTGCAACGAAAATTATTTCCTCGCTAATCGTTTGTTGCAATCCTATTTTCGTCGTAATGGCCTCGCAAAGCTTGCAACAAAAAAAATTCAAGGTGGATTCGTCGCAATAGTGAAGCATATGTGATGCCATGTTTGCGAGGCCGCTGTGACATCTGTTTTGAGAGGTATCTGCGAAGCCAAATTCGTAAGACAATTGTGACGTTTGTTTTGTGATGTATCTGCGAGGCGATGGGTTGCGAAGCTGCTACGAGGGTTGTCTTGTGAGGCTTTTGCAAACTAAGTTTTGCGAGAAGACCGCAAGGGCCAGTATTGTGTTGCGTTTGTGAGGCGCCTTTTGCGAGGCCATTGTGAGGACCCTTTTGTGAGGCACCTGTGAAGCATGTCTTGTGAGGCCTTTACGAGGCAGTTTTTGCGAGGAATCATAACTTTTTTTAATATATAATTAATTAACTTAAAAATGAAAAAATTAAATAAGAAATTAAATCAAAATATTTTACAAAAGTTATAAAAACAAGGGAAAATTAGGTAGATATTATGATTCTAAAAACTAATTAAGTAAATGTCATATGATTTTCAAAATTAGATGAAGGACAGTGGGACCATGGTGAGAAAATACAAAATGGCCCCTCAAAAAATAAAACCTTACCTTCTTTTCTTATGGTCCACCATCAATAGCCCACCTTCTTCAGCTTTCTCTCTATAGAAGACATGAGGATTAAACGGAAGATACAGAGGAGATTTTCTGCAAGTGTGAAGCGATGATGTCTGCCACAAAATTGCAACAAAGAGAGTTTTTTATGTGTGATTTTTTGAGAAATTATTGAAATTGGTAATGGGGAATTGGATTTTGAAAGTTTTGAGGATCAAAAATTTACTTTCATAATGATGGATTTGATTTGTAGGTTATTGAGGATTCCAACTCTTGCTTTTTGGGTTTGATTTCATCATTTTTTATTATGAATTCTAACTGGCTACTAATTTGTAAATTTTGTAAATCATTTTTTATTATGATGGACTGTATGTTAACCTTTAAATCAGATTGTAACAGTTAACAATATGTTTAATTGTAACTTAATTATTTTACAGGACCAATAATGTTTTGCATATAACTTTAAACATTGCCTTGCACTCCATGTCACTTTTCTGGGCGTTCGACAAATTTAAATAATAACTGCAATGTTTAAAGTTATATGCAAACATTCTTTGTCCCGTAAAAGAATTAAGTTATAGTTAAATATACTGTTAGCTGCAGTAATGCTATGATTATTGCAGATAGAAAGGCATCCAACAAATCGACATATTGCAGGGTTGGACACTTTATGCAAGTTTGACAACATTTGTGAGAATAACATCAACTGGCTGCCTAAAAACACTAATACAAATCTAAGCAGACACAAACCAAAATAGTTAAGACACAAATATCCAGTCTAGAAGCAAGCGTAAATCAGGTTGTAACAGTTAACAATATATTTAACCATAACTTAATTATTTTACAGGAACAAGAATGCTTTGCACATAACAAGAATGTAACAGTTAAATTCTAAAATCTGAAACAACAGCCCCAAATCACAAATACAAATCCCTAACAGATTGTATACTTCCAAAATTGTTGAATATTTGAGCCATGAATATTAGATTTTGGATACACAAAATCAAAGAATAAATAACTATTTTTGTCACCTAGAATAGTAAGACCACAACCGCCGAATGAGTTCCTTCCTTCTCCATCACTGATTGATTTCTTCCTCCTCCACCACCACCATTAATGGTAGAAGCTGTAGAAATTGATACTTTTCGAGATCTTCAATAGTTCATAGCTTTTACGAATCTGGATTTATGTGAGGGAAAAAAAGAAACAAGAAGGAAAACTGGAAATGGAGAAAAGATAGCAAAAAGATAAAAGAGAGGTAGAGCTGAGAGAGAGAGACTAAGAAAATGGTATACTAGTCTTATATTTGTGTATAAGAAACCTAAAAGTGTAGGGCAAAATCTAAAACTAATTTTGAAAACTTTATATGATAGTTACTATAATTTCTCTAAAAACAACTAAAAAAACTAAAAATTGTCTGATCGGTCAGCGTCCCCGAAGCCGGATTTGGGATCATTGGCATGGAGATCCTGAAACACACCAGCTAATCAGTTGTCCTTCTCGGCCAAAGTGGAGAACATCCAATCATATGCCAAAATCTTCTTTGTTTGAGATGTGTCAAATGTTTAGCTTCAGTAAGCTCACTGTTCGTCCAATCTAACTCATGTGTGTGACGATCTACTATCTCCCTAAGATCAGAGGAAGTTCTGACGAATTGAGAGAATCCTTGCAGCGATAAACACTGCTCAATCCTTCATCCGAGTAAACTGGTTCCAAATGGTTTCCCCTTTCTATGGGAAGCGACCTAATAAAAAAGTACATTTATACGTTAGTGTAATTAATATCAACAAAAATATACAAAAGAAATTAAAACAACCTTACCTCTGCGTATAGTTGGTTATTTTGTGCAGTAGATAATCCAACGGATGTAGAGCTCCCATCAACCACAATCCTGAATCAGCAGCTCCTGCATCTTAGCAGTGACCTTATTGTAGAGCTTCTCTGCTTTCTTGTCGATAAAACTCCAGCCTTGTTCCGTTTCATCTGGTAAAGAGTCTCCAGAATATCATGGATGAGTATTCCTTGATTTCTCTTGGTGAAAGTATTAAAAACATATATAATTAAATAAAATTTTATATGATATATTGAAATATTTTCAATATATAAAATTCAAAATACTAATTTGAAGCAGTTAAAAGACATCGAATGATATAGAAGAAACTAGAGGAGAAGACTTGAGGAACTCTTCTCTAGAGAGAGAATTTTCTCTCTATTCTGTATGTTTTTTACCATCTCTTTTTCTCTTCTCTAAAACAAATCTTTCACAGAGAATGAGATTGTAAACTTCTTGGCCAATATTCCTCCCTCCTCTTGTTGTTAGAGTGATGAGAGTTTTCTCAGGAGATTTATCCAAGAAAATTCGAAGATCTAGTGGTGCATACCATATCCTATCATCTAGATTTCTCATTTTTATTGATATACTCTCTCCATTAAATCTGGCGAAGATTTGGAGTTATCTCTCTAGTCCTGGCTGGTTTCTCCTCGGGTTAGCCGGTTTTAATCTTTTGTATCTATTGTTTATCAATTTTATCTGATCTACTTTTCGTTGTAGATCTATGTTTTGGTATATACGGTTTTGTTTTATTAAGTTATAGTCATGTTCTCTAGTTTACTTGAGTTCTCGGTATTATTTCTGATCATCGGAGGACTGTATCCTTCTTCTCCCTCACCGGCGGTTTATGCGTGGAGATCAAAATTTATCTGATGGGTCTGTAGCTTGGACCTCGACGGCGTTGCTGCCTCATGAAGGAAATGACCGGCGGTGTTGGGACCCTAATAAAAGCCATAATTGTAGCGGCTCTAATGATGACTCTGTATGGTTATAACCAGGAATCTCTACCTGCTACACATCAATCGAACCTTTTCCGATCAGACTTTCGGCGTTTGCATGTTGAAAGGATCGACATATCAACACATATCGACATGTAGCTCGACACGTTGTCACTCTAAAAAACCTATGTATATTTAATATTTGGAATTTAAGTTATGCATTTTGTATCATATTTAGGGTTTAAGTTTTGAACTTTGTATTATAATCATATCCAATAAAATTTATATACTTTCTGTTTAAAAATAAAAAACTAGAGAGAGAAGGCGATTTTTGTGCGACGGCGGTTACACAGATTTTTCTCCATTCGATCGAATTTGCAGAAACCGCTAATGGAAATTTCCAATTGGATGTTAGTTCTGTGGATCAGATTGCGGTAACCGCTCTTGGTCTTTGCCTATTTAATCCCAGACGTTGTCTCCTTCACAATTTTTGTGTCGAGAGTTTTAATTAATCAGATCGTAATCATGTCTAATGGGATTAAGAGGAAGATGCAAGAGACAAGTCTCAATATTACCGAGTCTGCGTTTGATTTACCAATTGGGGTGTCTGATGAAGCGATGTTTGGGAACTTCTTCAGTCTCGTTGTGAGGCCATTGAATCTGTGAAAGCAGAACTTAAGGGTGATGCTATCTACTTTGCCCAATATGAGGAAAAGAAAAATGGAATTCTGAACAGTGGCCCGTGGTCATGGTGGCTGTTTCGCGTTGGCTTCCTAACCTCTCGGCCGATGATGTAGTGACTATTCCGTTTTGGATTCAAGTCAAAGGAGTGGTCACGTGTATTGGTGAAAGCTTTAGTACCTTTCTGGAATGCAAATACAGTGATGGTGGAGTAGTTAGAGTCCGTGTGTTATGGGATATCCACTCTCCACTTCAATTCCAATGAGTTTCAACTTTGGTGCAGAGTCGCACACGTTGAGTTTCAAATTTGAGAAACTCTGTCATTTTTTCGGCCATTATGGCTTGCTAACGCATAATGAATTTGCTTGTGATCTGCTGTCTCCAATTACGACAGAAAACTTGGATGATGATGATGATGACAATGACGATCCTAGTGACTCTGCCGATCCAAGCCCTGCACTCCTGAAGATAATGCAAATAACACCGGTGGTCCTGAACCGGCATTTGATGAGGAAGTTATGCCAGACTCTTCCAACTGTTCTCCTCTTACTAGGAAGTGTAAAGCAGAGTCACCGACTCACATGACGGCAAAGATACCTCCCCAGAACATGCTTCGATGTGATTTCTGACAAGTGAAGGCCCGTGATGATGCTGAAGAATGTTTCTCTAAAACATACTGCGACACGGCTTGGATTCGAAAACATCAAATGTGTATCACCGAGAGGTTTCAGCGGAGGTCTCGTTTTTTTATGGAAGAATCGAATTTCTGTATGGCTCCTTGACTGTGTTATAAATAATAAAGATGAAGCCTTCTATTTTTTGTTTGTGTATGGTCACCCTATTAAGCGATTTAGACATCATCTTTGGGAAAAACTCTAAAGAATTGGTACTACACGTTTGGGTAAATGGGTAATCGGTGGTGATGTGAATGAGATTATTTGTTTAAGTGACACTAAAGGTGGTCGTGATAATACAAGTCTTAATAATGCTGCATTTTGTGATATGCTCGCTACATGTAATTTTTCGGAACTAAGTTTCACGGGTAATAACATGAGTTGGTGTGGGAGGCATGGCGATTATGTGGTGGAAGGTTGCCTTGATCGAATAATGGCCAATGATTCGTGGATGGCGGAGTATTCGGCTTCGAAAATAGAATATTTACCACTACTAGGATCTGACCATCGGCCTTTGATCTTGAAGATTGATAAAAATACAGACAATGGGAGGAAGACTTTTGCTTATGATGCTAGTTTAAGTCGAGAACTTGAGATACGAGAAGTAGTAGCCATGACTTGGGCGGAGACCGTATTAGCTCCACCAGCACAACACCACTCTGCTTTAGTAATGGATAAGATAACCCGGTGTTGACGTGCAATAGCAACTTGGTGTCATGTACACAAGACTAGCTCTGCCCGCAAAATTAATGATTTGAAGCACCAGATTGATAGATTATATCTGTTATCTACAACTTCGACTACAATTCTGGATAGATTAAAGTCTGAACTTTGACAAGCATATAGAGATGAAGAGGTTTACTAGCATCAAAAAATCAGGCACATTGGTTGCGGTCAAGAGATAGAAACACTCGTTATTTCATGCTGTTACAAAGACTCACATTGCCCGTAACCGATTGACTTGTATTCAAAGTAATTGTGGTGGAGTTGTCTACGGAAATGAAGTAATAGGTACAGAATCACAATGATTCTTTAAATCTTTATTCACAAGTGAACGATCTACTCTAGCGTACTGTACATTATCAAACGTGCAGCAAGTGGTAACTCCAGAGATGAATGCGATGCTCTTATGTGATATAATTGACCTGGAAATACGTGATGCGGTATTTTGGATAGGGGGAATGAAAGCACGTGGTCTAGATGGATTCACGGCAAATTTCTATCATACATATTGGGATATCATTGGTCCGACGATTTTAAAAGAGGTACAAGATTTTTTTACCACCGAAATTCTCCCTAATAAATGGAATCATACGAACCGTTGCTTGATACCAAAGGTCTCAACGCAGGTATCTATGAAAGATTTCATACCGATTAGCTTTTGCAATGTGTTAAGATCTGTCAAATTTAATTTATGAGAATCTAGCCACGTTAGTACCTGGCCGCTATATCACAGACAATATACTTTTGGCACATGAAGTATTTCACTCTCTAAAGACGCATTGACCGGTGTCACAATAGTATATGGCGGTGAAAACCAATGTTAGCAAGGCTTATGACCGTGTGGAATGGCATTTCCTCAAAACTGTGATGCGTAAGAAGGGATTTGATGACCATTGGATAAATATGATTAAGAACTATGTTAGTTCGATTTCCTTTTTAGTCTTGATTAGTGGTAGCCCGTACGGTGTCTTTACTACTACTCGGGGTTTATGGCAAGGCGATCCACTATCATCATATCTTTTTATTCTTTGTTCCGATGTTCTTAGCACACTAATGACAACTGCACAACATGATGGACACATCCAAGGTGTTAAGTTGAGTAGAACTGGTCCAACTATTTTACTTTTTTTTTTTGCGGATGATTCCCTGTTCTTCTTGCGAGCAGATGTTAGAAACAATATTTACCTCTGGAAACTCCTAGCTGATTATGCAGCGAACTCAGGGAAAATGACAAATTTGGATAAATAATTTATTACTTTTGGCCAATGTATTTATCAGCAAACACGTCAACGAGTAATGAACAATCTGGACATTCGTAAACAACAACAAGGTGGCAAATATTTGAGATTACCAGAGCAGCTTGGGCATCAAAATGGACAAGATCTACAATATATTGTTGACAAGGTACACCAACACGTGCGGGGATAAGCAAATCGCTTTCTAAGTCTTGCCGAAAAGGAAACCTTGATTAAGGCAATTGCATATGTAATGCCACTCTACACCATGAATTTCTTTCGTGTACCACAATGGGGTTTTCAATCCATAACGAAACTTGTATCACAATATTGGCGAAATGAAATGCAACCACACCGTAAGTTAGCTTGGGTGTCATGGTGAAAGATGACATGGTCTAAGAAGGATGGGGGATTGGGATTCCAAGATTTACAACTCTTTAATCAGGTATAGCAAATTTTGCAACGTCCCTCTTCTTTACTTCATCGTGTGTTTAAATCTTTATATTTCCCTTATAGTAAACTTTTATATGGACAAACTGGCCGCCAAGCTTCCTACGGTCGGATGTCTTTACGATACGGTTGTAACCTTCATCAAAGTGGTATTCAAGTCAAAGTTAGTTGGTTTTCAAAAGCTTTGATTGGCGTTGATCCTTGGTTGCCAACTAACCCACCACAAGAAGCTACAATATTACCTCATGTTAATCCTAACCTCCCGGTCACACACTTAATATCTCCTATTACAAACCAATGGGATCTGATGAAAATCCAAGATACTATAGATCCTATTGACCACCCTTGGATATTAAAGAAATTCCTACCACCATTTCATACGGAGGATACACTTATTTGGAGTCACAATAATTATGGTATATACACTGTAAACTCTGGCTATCATACGGCTCTCTCTACCTCAACTTGTCCCAGACCAAGACTTTGTAATCATCCGTCCTTATCTAAAGGCATCAGGGATTTGTAAGTGGCGCCTAAGATAAAGCATTTCTTTGTCGTTTTGATCATTTTGTTCCTCACACTCTATTGGTTGCTGATCTATTATTACACTGCCACTTAGAATCTTTGCCTCTCTGTTTACGTTGTTGTTCGAATCTGAAGAGGCTTGGTCATATGTTCTTCACATGTCCACACGCTGTAGCAGTTTGGCGCCTCACAGGTTTACCAGTTTCTATACTTATCGATGAAACAACAACAGTTGAAGAAATGTTGTTATTCGTAGTTCACCTACATAAGGACCAATCATTGGAACCATATATGTGATGTATGGGTGTCTACACTTTATGGAAACTTTGGAAGAGTAGAAATGTCTTAGTTTTTGATCATCATGAGTACTCTTGCCATGATGTCCTTCAACTTATTGTACATGACACTCAAGAATGGCTTTAATCTTCTCTAGAGATGTCCCCTTATTCAAACTCGAGAGACTACTATTTCTTTACGACAACGACAAATTGGATGGGTACGACCACAACAAAACTAGATAAAATGTAATTACGATATTTCACATCATATTGGTAATCAAGATTTTGGAATAGGCTAGATCATCAGAGATCATACAGGTGCACTTCTACATGCAAAAATGGGTTGGTTCGAAGGTTGGTGCTCCATTGAAGAAGTTGAATGCTCAGTGTTACTATGTGCTATACAATCAGCATGGGGGTTAGGCTACCAACGCATAATTTTTGAGGGTGATAACGTTCTTGATCATCAATTGCTTACTCAAGCTGTGTCAAACTTTCAGTTATCTCATTATTCACAAACCTTCCAAGTTTGGATTCGAGCGTTTGAGGCTAATACCTTTAGTCATGTTTCCCGGAAGCATAATATGTGTCCTGATATGTTAGCTCGAAAAATTCTAGAATCACAGTCAACCTATTGGCATTTATTTGATTCATGTTGTGCTTTTTTGGTTTGATATGTAAACGATGATATTACCGATTAATAAAGTGTAATTCAATCGGAAAAATATATATGTTAAATTTGAAATACTTACAATTTTGCGGGTTCAGGCTTTAAACAAAGTCTATACCGAGCAATGCTTGTGTGGACCGTTGCCATGAGGATCAGATAATTGAGTCACTCGACTCCTAGCACTCTTCTTTTGCGACTTTGGATCTTCCCAATATCGAATAAAACCGTCTCACATCATAGTATTCAATCATTTGGGCATTGCATCATTGACGGTTGCCTTCCATGTACCGTTCCTACGTCCTAATTGATCGCCCATGCGTTTCTTCAACACAACCACAAATTCTATGCAGAATTGCCCAGTAATGGAAGGCTCCCAGTGGTAATCTTGCTACAAAAAAAGAGATTACGTTACCATAAATCATAGATAATAAAAGAATATAAATACAAAACAAAAACTTTACCGCAAAGGATGTAAACCATCTACCAATGATGTGGTTTGAGGTCTTTGTAAAATTAGCGTGTGGTTTTGTGAATTCCCATTCAAAAGATTTCCCGGATTGAAGTTGCCAACTTTTCATCCTCATCAAACCTACAAATTTTAAACCAAACAAAAATTTAAAAATAATAAATGAATTAATTTAGAAGTTAAAAAACATAGCTAAGAGTTCCCAGCAGATGGTCAGGATGGATATTAGGCGGATATCTATGGACCGGATCGTTCAAAAAATTTTTGATACCAGGTGGCACAGGAGGAGTCTCCTGGATCGGAGTGTAGCACGTCTAAGTGCTGAAACTAGCCCCAGGCATTGTTGGAACAAATCTTGATCCGAGAGACTGATCCGGAGCGTAAAATTCAGGAGGCGTCAGAGGGTGAGATCTAAGGCAACGCTTAGGATGACTAGGACATGGCACTGGAATAGTTATAACAAAAATTTGCTTTGCATACACATATCTGGTGGAAGATTGTATGGCTTCAATATGACATGCCATAGAGAATATTGTATCTTAGACAAACCAAATGGACTAAATCCATTAGTGCATAAACCAATATAAACATTCCTAGACTCTGTAGCAAAGTTAGAATGTACCGTCTGAAAATGTTTCCAAGCCTTTGCATCTGACGGATGTGTAACCTCGCCATCATTTACTGCAAGTTCTGCATGCCATCTCATTGCCGCTGATGTCCTTTTTGATTGGTATAATCGTTTTAATCTATCAGTGATTGCCATGTACCATATACATTTGTATGGGGCACGAGTCCTTCCACTTGTTGCTCAATTTCTTGGCTTCCCATAAAATTGACATTCCTTCAAATTATCAATGTTTTTCCAGAAAATCATGCAATTGTCAATGCATACATTAATGATTTCTGATAGTAATCCAAGACCCGAAACTAACTTATGCATTTCATAGTAACTCTCAACATACTTATTATCTTTTGGCAAATATTCTTTAAACACATATGCCAATTGATACATTTCTTTCAGTTATGTTTCCTTTAGTTTTAAAAGAGATCAACGTAGATCCTATAATGATAGTTTAGATAGACCCTCTCTACATCCCTAATAGATAGGTTGATTTGCATCATTTAGCATATCATGAAATTTTTTTGCTTCAACGTTAGTTCTTAGTTTTTTAATGACAACAGGAATATTACCATGATACGTATCTGTAACCATATCATGATACCTATTTCCTGGTAGATGATCATTATTTTCAAACATACTTCCGCCATAATTATAAATAGCATTATGACTTATGACCAGGTTGATCATCAACACCAGTAACCTTACTACTACTTCCTGCACCCAGACTATACCCTTCCCCATGTGAAAACCAGACACAATAGTTCAGAGTAAGTCCTCTATAACATACATGTCTTTTCACCATATCGATATTCAAATATTTGGTGTTCCTACACTTTAGACATTGACAAAAGATGTTACCGTCATTCGGAGTAAATGAGTTATTAGCCGCCTGGTTTATAAATGCTCACAACCCATCTCGTAACTCCTTTGTCACTTTCCTAGTGTCCAAAACTCTGGGATTATACATCCATCGTCAAAATGCAAGCAACTTCATGTTCTGATGTCATTTATTTTTCTTTCTGAAAGTTTTTTTTCCTAAATATTTTTTCCCAAATTCTTTCTCTCTCTAAGTGTTTATGCTTTGGTGTGAAAATACAATCTCATGGTGGCCTATTTATAAGGAAAAGGGAAGTTTTGGTATAGAATTGCGAGGAAAAGTCTGTACATCGCAAATCCACAAAAAATATCTCGCAATTTCGTAAGAGAAAAACTACATTGCAAAGTCATCGCAATATTGCTATGTAGTTGCGAGGATTTTATTTCCTCGTGAAACCCTTGCAACTCCATCGCATGGCTCTCGCACATTTGCGAGGTTTCTTTTCCTTGCAATATTGCAACGCATTTTTGTTTTTAGAAAATTCCTCGCAATAGCGTTGCAAAGGAGAAGTAATTTTGCGATGAAAGATTTCCATCGTAAATTTTTGTCGCAAATTTCCTATTTTCTGGTAGTGAAACTAGGTGTGAGTATAACATACGCCACAACATGGAGAAAAAGAGATCTTGCAATTTGTAACTTGTGTTACACCTCGGAAGAAAGCAACAAGATATTGTATAGCTATTTCCACATGTTAGAGAAAGTCAATGATGGTGTAGTTACACATGCGCAATTAGATGAGAATGAAAAATTAGTACATTTTCATAGCTTTGGGAGCTTCGTAATCGTCTACATTATCCCATAGCTTTTGGTGTACTCAATTCAGAGAATGATTAGTTGGACAAGGTTTTTCGAGATGATGAACATAGTACCAAATTCTTTTGTATTGTTATTTATGAATGACAAGAATGTGAGGCTCATCGGCACGATAGGTAATGTGTATCCACAAGCTCGTCATGGGTATTTCTTATGGCATATGTCACAAAATATGAAAGGTCATGCTTCTAATGTGAACAAAGATATAGTGGCATGGAGATTCATGGAGTGCAGTATGCAGTACACCCTAGACTCAAATTGTACTATATTCTAGCCCTTTTAACTCCTTTTTGTCGACCAACATGCTTTTTTGGCCGGTTGGGAAGGACCACCAAGCTCTTGTTGCTCTTGTTTGGAAACACCACCAAGCTCTTGTTGAACCGATTTGGAAATACCACCAAACTCCTCTAGTGGGTCTGTAGAACCAACACCAATCTTTTCTGGTTGGTCTATGGAACAAGCACCAAGCACTTGTAGTGGGTCTTTGGACCCAACCGCCTATAATTGAACATACATTAGTTTTACATGTTGCTCATTTATTGAAGCTTCAAACTATGTGACTCTTTTCTGCAAATCAGCAATCTCTTCTTTCATGGACTTTACAGATTAAGCATTTCAGCAAGGGTCGAGCTTTGTGGGGCTTCATTAGCAGCAGTTTTTGCATTCACCACATATTCATCTCCTAATCGGGCAACTATATGTCGGTGGTACATCTCATCAAATTCAACGCATAAACCATTACAAAGCTGCTGCATCTTACTGTGGACAACAATATCATGCATATCATCATCATTCTCTTCTTCCGTGCTTTTGGCCAGCAAATTGTCATTTTCTTCTGCGTGTGGTGGTAGGAGGGTAATATCAATGTTCTGCACAAGAAATAATTAATAAAGATAGCTAGGATAAATAACATTTATTTTACCAAGTCATCCATTAATTTTTTTAAAAGCCTCTCATATCGGTTTTCTTGAACTTCTTCTTACACATTCGAGGATTATGTGAGTTTGAGGCTGGATATTCTTCTTGGAATTGAGTGGTAAACTTTGTAATTACCACAAAGGCCAATGACTACACAACACACATATAGTTAGTATTAGCTTAAATTACATGAAATATTAACATATCCTTCAATAAGTTTAACTAGCCTCCAAACGAAGACATAGACCTAGGATTTTCCATCCTTTACCCTCAATGGTCCCTTTAAAATGAGTCAGCATATGCTAGATCTCTCGTAACATGTGCTCAAACGTCCATCTTCCCAAGAAAAATTACAAACAAATGCAAGATCATCCACATATCTCAACAAAAATGACTCTCCATGGATGTAGCAACTTGATGTAGTCAGCCAAGAAGAGGTTTCGACTCTACCGTCCGCACTTGTTGAAGAGGAGATCGATGCATCAGAACCAGCCATACACAGCCAAATAGAGCCTCCATTTTTCCCTCTCGGTCCGGTGACGAGAGTACTGAAGGAAAACGAACTAGATTTGCAACATCAAGCAATTAACTAGAACAAACTAAAATGGATCTCATGCAAATCCTGAATTAAAATTGGTTCTTAAAGTTTAGAATATACCTTTGGAGTTTTGCAGCGGAATTAATTAACAAAATCGAGATTCTTTTAGCATTCCAAATATAGTGTCTTTATCGGTATCCACACGCACAAAAACTGGATAAGGAACGAGATGCTAGTGCCATTGAGATCAAATCTCCTTTTCTTAGGGCTGTTGTGTCGTGCCTTTCTGTCTTGAGAAAACAAACGTTTTCTTTAGATATTTATAATGACACACATAACCTAATCCCATTAGGTTTAGCAAGATGGGCTTAAGCCCAATACAAACACAGTAAACTAAATCTTATTTAGTCTAGTTAATAAGCTTAAGCCCAACATATAATAAAAAATAACAATTATTCTTTTATGTGTGTGTTACGTAAACATATATCTAATATATGTGTCCCTAAATATAAATATACTTTGATCCAATTTGCTTAGGTGTGTGACCCTGTAGGATCATATAATACTAGTTATAGATTCTTAGTCTATAGATTATAATTGGTTCATAGCAAAACATTATAACCACCTAATATTATACGATTTCGAATACTCGATTATACGACTTCGTAAAAGAAATTACGAATGATTTCAGGACATTCCCAACAATTTCCTACTTGTACTGGAATCATCTATTCCTATAATCCCTTTACTTTCATATCTCGATCTCAGCATAAGGCAAAAAACGGTGTCATCCTTAATAGGCTAGATCATTTTATCAAACTATGATTTATACTGATCAAACAAACGACTGACATTCACCTCGTTTGAGCACGGCCATGCATTTATCAGTATTAAATGTTTGATAGGCAATATATATTTATCTCATGTTGTATAGGAGGAGCAAATCCCATATTGTTACAACTATGTTTCTATACAAAATTCATGATACACCCAACCAATACCTTTATAATCACTATTTACGGCTAACGTTTGATAAGATCAAAGTGAACCAATTTATGAGCAAGAAACCATAATGAACTCAGGTCAAAGGATTACACCTTTTAGTCGTAATGAGAATATCTTATGACACTCATATAACAATCTTGTAGAGATCTCATTGCGGGTCAATCCAATATTGTGTTCTCTAACAAATATCTATGTGATTGACTTTGATACAACATATCAAATGACTCCATGAAACTTACCCATCAGTCAACTCACATACTAATCATTAACCATTATTAATACCCCATGTTAATAACTTTGACTAGGGACTCCAAAGATTTTACCATTTATCATTTATAGAGTTTCATGATCAAGTCATGTACTTGATGATCTATAAGAATGAAAAATCATTGTGGGATTATTATTTATTAACTAAGAGTTAAATAAATCTGAAACAATTTCATTAATTTGAAAACATAATCAAATGTATGTAAACATGAACATCATATTATAAAACAAAAATATCTCCCACTAGAATCAAGGTCACATCTTAAGAAATCTAATGCCTATAGCACCAGTATGAATCTCATGCTTAGGCCGTGGAAGAGGCTTGGTCCATGGATCAACAACATTTGCATCCATTGTGTTTGGATTTCAATGTGTTTGGATTTCTCTATCACACTCCTCTATCAACAATATCATGAATGAGATGATATCGCCTTTCAATGTGTTTGGATTTCTGGTGTGATCTTGGTTCTTTCGCCTGAGCAATGGCTCCATTGTTACCACAATAGAAATCCACCGGACCAGATATGCTAGGAACCACACCTAGTTCAGCAATGAACTTCTTAATCCATACAGCTTCCTTAACCGCTTCAGAAGCAGCAATGTACTCAGCTTCGGTTGTAGAGTCCGCCATAGTGCTTTGCTTTGAACTTTTCTAGCTCACAACGCCTCAATTAAGACAAAAGATAAATCCGGATTGTGATCGGAAATCATCTTTATCAGTCTGAAAGCTAGCATCAGTGTAAACATTCACAACAAGCTCATCACTTCCTCCATAAACCAAGAATTTATCCTTAGTGTATCTTAAATACTTAAGGATGTTCTTGACCGCAGTCTAGTGAACTTCACATATATATTGTTGGTATCTACTCGTCAAGCTTAAAGCACACGCAATATCTGGACGAGTACAGATCATGGCGTATATGATAGATACTATAGCAGAAGCATAAGGGATTCTACTAATGTGTTATCTCTCATCATGTGTCGAAGGACACTACGTTTTGCTGAGAGTTACACCATGAGACATTGGTAAAAAAACTTTCTTGAAATCAGACATATTAAACCTATGTAAGATCTTATCAATATAAGTATCTTGACATATCCTAATAATCTTGTTTGGTCTAGCTCTATAGATTCCTATTCCATGAATTTAAGAAGCTTCTCCCATGTCTTTCATTGAGAAACAACTTCCTAGCCAAGTCTTTACGGACCAAAGCAAAGGGATATCATTTCCAATGATTAGTATGTCATCTACATACAACACTAAGAAAGAAAATGCGCTCCCACTAGTCTTCTTGTAAACGCACAGTTCTTCTTCGTTTCTAATAAAGTCAAACGCTTTGACAGCTTCATTGAAACAAAGATTCCAACTCCGAGATGCTTACTTCAAGCCATAAACTGAGCGTCGAAGTTTGCATACCTTCCTAGCTGTTTCAGAAGATGTGAAACCTTCAGGTTGTGTCATGTACACATCCTCTTCCAGATTCCCATTAAAGAAAGCTGTTTTCACATCCATTTGCCAAATCTCATAATCATAATAAGCGACAATTGCTAGGAGAATCCGAACTGGTTTAAGCATTGCGACTGGAGAGTAGGTTTCATCATAGTCAATACCATTAATATGCATGTAACCTTTAGCCACCAATCTAGCTTTGTAAATTACTACACTACCATGCATGTCGGTTTTCTTCTTGAAAATCCATTTACACTCAATGGCTTTTGCACCATAAGGTAAATCCACCAAAGTCCAAACTTTGTTCACATGCATGGAGTCCATTTCAGATCCGGCGGATTCTAGCCATTTTCAGAGTCAGGGCTCATCATTGCTTCCTCTAAAGACGTAGGTTCATCACTTTCTATGAGCAATAGATCATGATTTGTCACCCATACACCAAATCTATTAGGTTTGTGAGGAATCTTTTCGGACATATGCACCTTAGGTTCCACAAGACTAGATTCTTCTACAACTCTTTGTAGATCTAGTTGATTCTCTTCCTCATGAGTCGGAGTAATCTTCTATGTTTCTCGAACTTCTTCGAGTTGTACTTTACTCCCACTGTTTCTTTTAGAAAGAAATTCTCTTTCTAGAAAAACACCATTTCTAGCAACAAACACTTTGTTTTCGGAAGGGTTGTAGAAATAATAACCTTTGGTTTCTTTAGGATAACCAACAAATTGACACTTATCAGATTTGGGTCCAAGCTTATCAGAAAACCTACGTTTAACATAGGCTTCACAACCCCAAATTTTTAGAAATGACAAGTTTGGAACCTTTCCAGTCCACATCTCATATGATGTCTTTTCAACTGATTTTGATGGACATCTGTTGAGCGTAAACGCAGATGTTTCTAGATCATATCCCTAAAAGGACAATAGAAGATCTGTATGACTGATCATTGATGGAAGCATATCTAATAGAGTTTGATTTCTCATCTCGGATACACCATTCAATTGTGGAGTTCCGGGGGGAGTGAGTTTTGAAACAATTCCACATTCTCTTAGATGATCATTAAATGTTTGGCTCAAAATTCTCCACCTCGATCAGATTGAAGTGCTTTGATTGTCTTACCAAGCTAATTTTGTACTTCATTCTGAAACTCCTTGAACTTTTCGAAGGATTCAGATTTATGTTTCATCAAGTAAACATAACCATACCTACTCTAGTCGTCCGTAAACATGATGAAGTACGAGTAGTTTCCTCTAGCATTTATACTCATTGGTCCACATACATCTCTATGTATAAGTTCTAACAAGCCTTTGGCTCTTTCAATGTGACCAGTGATAAAAGGTGTTTTAGCGGTTTCTTCTATCAATCATTGAGTAAGGTAAGTGAGGGTGAAATGTCGAACCAATACTCGGAATGGCTTATTAGTAACCTATCTATAACCACGTCCTAGTCCAAGCAAATCTAAACATTCTATCACAATGCTAGATCATAGATAAACTAAACAAGCAAATGGCATAAAGGACAAAATAGACTAAAAGGCAAAATGAAATCATGGCATGAATAGTAGAACATAGAAATAGTTATAAAATAGAGTGCTATTAGAAATAGGTTTTCATACAAATGAGAAAGGAGGATCTAAAGGATTGGGTGGTTTATCGGCGATGAACTTGGCAATCCCCCTCATTAGATTACTTTGAGCGATCTCTAGACTAGGAAATAAATTAGATCTACCTGCTCTCGCGGAGGAGACCTCTATCTGAACTGGCTGATCTTTTCGGCTCTCGCCGTGATTTCACCGATCCGGATGCATAAAGCTCGACTGAAGATCATCTATGGCCGATCTGCATATTAGATCTCTCTTCTGCGGATCAAACAATATCTAGTAAGGATCAGGAAATTCATTTCCGTTAGCGCTAGCTTCTGGTCATGACCCAAATCAGATCCTAGCTTATCAGGACGAGGTAGGCCTTAAGCACAACCTTACTAGAAGAGATCAGCGTTAACGATCGGCTAGCTAGGTGAGGGAATCATCGATTTCACCTCCGATCTCCCCATCATTGAGATCCAATCGGATCTACTCACTCCTCATTTTGATAGGGATGAGGAATGGGGTAGATCCCGAAATCATATTCAAAGAAGAGAAACTACGATTCAAAATAAAGAAGTAAAATAAACAAGTATGAACTAAGTCGGTCAACCAAACAGTAGATCCGCTAAGTATGACATAAAAGTCATTAGAGGGGTATTTATAGGGTCATTCTCATAACCCTAATGGTCAAACCGAACTAGGTCGGTCAACCAAGCAGTCTGTGCAGCTTCCCTCAGAGTTCTTGCACGAGCTTGAACTACGAGGAACGCTTCATGTCTCTGTCCTCATGGTCTCTATCTGAGTTGTTGCTCCGAGTGTGATCCTTGATGTAGAGAAAGATAAGTCTTCACTATGTGCCACTCTTCCTTCAAGATAGATTGGTTGAGGCAAGTCCTTGAGGTGGCCTTCATTATGATTTTTTCGATCTTTCGCATACGGGCTAAGAGGTGGAGGTCCGAGGGGTGCACGATTCTTCTTGATTGTTGTTCCCTTAAGCATTCCAACAGCTGCTCCAATGATCCTTAGCTCCGTTTTAGCTCATTTTCTGCTCCTTTTACCTGATTGGACTCCAAACTCCAAATGCAAATGCAAAAGAGCAAAACAAGCATAAACGGTTATAAGTACAAGGAAAATCTATCAAGATGAATGCAAATTGACCTAAATTAAGACTCTAAAAACATTAAAAACCACACACATCAGCTCTCCCAAACTTAGATCTTGCTAGACCTCAAGCTAGTGCAATGACCTAAGATGGAAAAACTGCACACAAAATGGGAACATCTCATCCATCGAGTAACTTGTGTAAGCTAGGGCCGTAATCCACATGTGGGTTCTATCATTTTGGAAACCACAATGTAATCATCCTCAAGAATAACATCCAGCCTATAGATTCCTAATACCTAAGCCGGTCTCTAAAGATTTGAGTCCAATTCCTTATTTCTTTTAGGTGCGGTCCTCAAAAGGGACTAAAGATCAACGAGTACATATTTTCACTTCCCTAAGCTTAGCATGATCATTCTTTTCAACTCAAGTGTTTCCCTCTCATCCACACTTTTGCTGCCCGCTTATTTATTCTTTTCTTTCTTTTTCTTATCTCTTTTTATATGCCCTTTTGGCTTTTCCAAAGTTAGCTTACACAAACATGAAAGGCTATGGGTTTATGCTAATTGCTTCACCCCACATATGGAGTAAGCAGCGGATATACACAGTCGTGAAAGGCTATGGGTTTATGCATCCTTCTAACTGCTTCACCTTTACCACTTACTCGGTTTTGGGCAAGCAGCTTTTCATTTTTCGTTTTCCACTTAACTGGAGAGGGTTTTACCATACACATACAATAGATCATGCTAAACATAAGGAAGGAAGGTATTCGATGCATCTCTAGGCTAGAAGGAATCAAAAAAGCCTTTTTCAAGACACAACACAAGCAAAGTCACTAATGTGAATGATCTGCCCAAAAACTTTCCAAAAAGACCAATTACCAATCAAGAGCATTCACAATGGTTACTTGCTAACTTAACAAGGTTTGCCCATCATCAAGATAATTTTCCCATAAAACAAGTACATATGCATTAATCCTATGTGAATGCAACTTATGTTCAAAGCTAAATGGATGCAACTATATGAACACTCTATTTTTTCGGATTTTATTTTCAAGATTTATCAAAAAAATTTTGGTTTTTTTATGCCTTATATGCAATGAAATGCAGCAATAGAATGTAACAAGAAAAATCTAAACAGATTTTTACAATTTAAGTGAATGCATGCAAAACAGAAATGAGAACACAAGAAACAAAGTGAGAGTACTCTAGACCCCTCCCCCAAACTTAAATCACACAGTCCCTTGTGTACATAAAAGTCTAAGAGACTTGTCTAGACAAACAAAAGGAAAAATTTATAAAAATAAAATGGTATGTACAATGGTTTTTGAGTATGGTACCTAGAAGTCGAAAAAAGTGAGAAGTAGAGGCATTCATGTCCTTGAATGTCTAACTATGAGGGTCTGGATTCCCTCTTGGAGTTAGTCATTCACATGGAGCAACGTGATGTGGTCTTTCAAAGTGATCCTCGCGGGTGTGACCGGGGAAGGACGCATGCAAGGGATCGGGTTGTGAGGTATGTCCTAGATCGGCTTGAATGCTACTATGGCACATGTGGCTCTTCTTTCCCTTTCTCTTGTAGACCAGCGTGTTGTCGAATGATTAGCATTGCAACTGTTCCTGGCGTGCTTTGCGGGAGCTGGTGGCTGCTAAGGTTGAGTGCCTCCTCATGGGTGGCGGCGACTTATGTGTGCGAGGCTATGATGACATCTTGCCGACTTATGTGTGCGAGGCATTAAACACTCATTTTGCCTCTCCTCATTTTCTTTTGTAAAGCACTTTACCTTCTTGAGCAGCCATTTTCCCAACTTCTGAACCTTCCCGATGCGCTTGTGGGCTTCTTTGGTTGCGGTACCTTGGTTCTTCTCCTGGATTTCTTCCAATAGGTAGGACTCGGGATCGACCTCATCTTCGTTCACGTCCTCTTTGGCTTGCTGAGCTTGCTGTCCTCGCGATGCTTCACCTTGGAGAGATGTGAGGGGTAGAATGAAAATCACGTTCTCTCTTACTTCAAGTGAGGTATATTCAGGGCAAGGGAGAGTGATTCTAGCGTTAGCATTCTCTGGGTGGTCAAACTTATATATGCCTTGACCATCCAACTCACCTTTAGCAAAGAGGCTTGTGCCTTGGAGGTACTTCTGGTCCATGAATTGTGGCTCTACTCAATTCTTACTGTCCATGTCCAATGGTACTCCGCAAGCTTCCAAAATCCATGTTGCCACTCCATCGATGTAGATGTGCTTGGCCTTCCCGGTTTCTCTTCCGGCTTGTGTCATTGCCCGGTTGCTGTAGGTCATGAGGTGCTTAGCCAACAAAAAAGACATATCGGAGTTTCCTTCATCCCCTTTGATATGCATACCGTTTGGAGTAGTCCCCACTATTTTCTTCATCACCATATCCAGCATCTGCATCTCCCCGAGTTTGAGCGGGGAGGTCAAAGGTCTAGCAAAAAGCACATTGGCAATGGCTCTCCTCGCATAGTTGATGGTCTAGTGTCTCTTACTCCTTGATGAGTCGTATTTCCCAAAACCGGACAGCATGTTCCAGACCTCGTCGATATCCTCTTTCTTTATATCTGGGTACTTTGAGTCTCTGAATCGGAAGCCAAAAATTATGTCCATTTGCTTTAACGTCACAGTGTAGAGCTTGTCATAGACCGTGAACATTATGTAACCAGCTCTGTTCCTCTCCATCAGGTCAGGTACCTTGTTTGAATATACTCGGAGATCCACGGTTGCAAAAATTGCAGGGTCTCCTCGATATAAGAGCTCGCCACACTGTACATTGAGGTCATAATTCCCAGGGAGTTGAAGATCCTATCCACATCCTTGATAATGCTTAGTCTATTCATGGTCCCAATGTGTGGATACATCCCCTTGAAATCCATCATCCTAAGGGCTTTGTACAGTTGGTCGGAGTTATTAGCCTTCCTCGTGGCTTTCCCTCGCTTTTCAGCCTGTTTCTCCTTGTAGGCTGCCCTCACCTCTTCTTCCAAGTAACCACTCCGCTTCAATGCTTCAATGGTTTCTCTGTATTTGGTTGTCTTCTCTCTCGATTTCCTGCCAGCTGCAGCTCTAGTCTTCCTCTGTTCCTCGCGCTCATACTCCATATCCATGGGCGAGGCTCGCCCATCATCGCTGCTGTTAGAGTCACTGTCCTTGCTCGTAGACAGCAAGGTAATCTTCTTCTCCTTTATCTTTTCTTGCGCAGAACTTCCCTCTCCGCGCTGAGGCTGTATTAATCGCCAGTCTCCAACTAACTTCCTTGCCGTCTTTTTAACCCGCGCTTCCTTCTTCTTCTGGCTAACCATCTCGTCCTTGCCGTCTGACTGCACAACAAAACAGTGAGTTCGAGCTTCATGTTATCTCTCAGATCTAATAGACAGTCCTCTAATCCCGCCTCCATCTCCTTTCTTCCACTCCTCCGTGCATTTTGCATGAATTTGCTGCGGAACTCCTTGCTCTTCCTCTTATCCCGTGAAAACATGTTTGAGAATTCAAAAAGTAGGCTTCTTGCTTCCAGAAAATTGAACTCACTGCGGTGTCAAGTGTAGATGCGGCAAGCTTCTGCCTGAAGATTGAACTCTCCACCTTCTATTCTCTACTCGTCGTATTTCCTCGAACAAGAATCCTTGTTTTCTTCTTTATAAAAGGTGCCAATTTGATAATAGGTGTTTTCTTCTTCTCCGATCAAATTTCCGGCGCAAAGAGAAAGTGTTTCCGTTAAGAGAGCTTGAGAGTGGATGAGGATTTTGCGGTTAGAGGATTTGGATTTAAAGGGGAGTCTTGTAGGGTTTTTTGGAGACAAATAAGAAAGGAGGAGATAATTTCAGCTCCCAATGTCATCTCGTGGTCAGTCCTCGGAGCTGACCAAATCTCAGCCCTTGATTTCAAATTTTGGAATCTTGGGCGATCTTAACTGTCCGATCTCTTTGACTCAGATTTGACCATCCCTTAACTTTAGCTAATTATGTTAGCTTGTGGCCCTACTTGGTGAGCTGGAATCGAGATAACCCACTTTTCCTTTGTAACCAACAGCCTGGTACCTCATGCTTTATCCTAGCAATTGGATCCAAGGCTTGAATACCCATTCAGAAAAACCAAATTTGAACCTCTCTTGTTATTCTGCTTAGTGACTGTTCCGAACCTTGATCATTCCCTGCTTGTGACAATATTTAGAAACACGGACGATTAGTCACAATATCAAGAATGCCTTAGTATGAAGCGTCAACACAATTAGTTCAAATCCAAGAATTCAATGAACACTGGGTGCGATTTAAACGTAATAAGACTTATTTGGCTAAAATACTTTATATAAGGATACTCAGGTTGTGCAAGTAGGTCCATGACTGGTGTTCAAGGCAATGCGAATACTATTCGCACACCTTCCTTGGCTTTGTGCCTTGAGGGATACTAGTTTTTTGCCAAATAGTTCTCATTCCTCGTCTCTTTGCCTTCGAGGGTTATATACGAGGCAGGCTGGTTCTTGGCTTATTGGGGGTATCATTCCCTCACATCTGCCAAGATTGCTGCCATAATGATGTTCCTGGTCCATTCGTGGGTGAGACGCAAATAGACATTCCAAATACCCATAATAACAAAGGTAAAAAAATAATGTTCTCCAAAACAAAACTAAAACTAAAACAACTTTAAAAAAATTATAACAAGTTTCTAAAGGTAAAGGATAGACATGGGATTCCCTCCCAAGTGGGCTTGTTTAGAGTCACAAGCTTGACTCTCCATACTGTCTCTAGTATGGGTTTGTGAGGGAAACCATAGCTCCCTCGGTGACCTCCTCGGCCATTTCCTCAATGGTTCCTTTGATTTCGAAACACTGCCCATTTATGGTTGGTTTCTTTGCCCCTTCTTTAAGGTCAAACATCATTCCAATACCGTCTCCAACCTTCAATTCAATAGTCCTGTTCCTCATATCGATCAATGCTCCAACTAATTCCAAGAATGGTCTACCCAATAGCAACAGATCTATAGGTTCTTCGTCCATTTTCAAAACCACAAAATCTGTCGGGACTAGAACATTTCCAATGTTCATAAGAACATCCTTGAGCAGTCCCCTTGGTCGTCTGATGGTTCTATACGTGAGGACAAGTGATATCTTGCAGTCCTTGAACTTTGAATACCCCAATTTCTGAGCAGTGATCTGTGGAATAAGGCTAATAGATGCCCCAAGATCGCACATGCAATTGATAAATGTCAAATGACCCACAACACCTGGAAGTGTAAAGCTCCCCGGGTCATCCATCTTTTCCGCAATGAGCCTCTTTCTTTGATGTGGCAAAATTGGTATCAAGATTGATCTAACTGGTTGAGTACCAATTGCCATGAACTCTTCCTCCCTTTCTTTTAGAGTATCTTTCAAAAACATTTTATATTAGGTAATCAAGGCAAAAGCATCCAATATGGGTATCTTTAACTCAATACCACTCATTGGCTTATCAAAGAGAATTTTTTGCTTCTCAGCTTGATTCTTCTTCAATCTTGAAGGGAACGGTGCTTTAACTTTGTAGCGATCACATGTACAATTCCTTCTTCTGTGTTCTGCTTGGGACTGTCAGACTCTTCGCCTTATCTTTAACTCAATACCACTCATTGGCTTATCAAAGAGAATTTTTTGCTTCTCAGCTTGATTCTTCTTCAATCTTGAAGGGAACGGTGCTTTAACTTTGTAGCGATCACATGTACAATTCCTTCTTCTGTGTTCTGCTTGGGACTGTCAGACTCTTCGCCTTATCTTTAACTCAATACCACTCATTGGCTTATCAAAGAGAATTTTTTGCTTCTCAGCTTGATTCTTCTTCAATCTTGAAGGGAACGGTGCTTTAACTTTGTAGCGATCACATGTACAATTCCTTCTTCTGTGTTCTGCTTGGGACTGTCAGACTCTTCGCCTNTAATCAAGGCAAAAGCATCCAATATGGGTATCTTTAACTCAATACCACTCATTGGCTTATCAAAGAGAATTTTTTGCTTCTCAGCTTGATTCTTCTTCAATCTTGAAGGGAACGGTGCTTTAACTTTGGTAGCGATCACATGTACAATTCCTTCTTTTGTGTTCTGCTTGGGACTGTCAGACTCTTCGCCTCGCAGCACAGGCCTATCGGACTCTTTGAGTTGAGTAGGATGGGCAACTTTTTCAACAATCAGATTTTCATCAACCTCTCTTCGCGGCACTGGCCCGCAAGGTATATCTTTGAGTTGTTCAGGTTCAGCTGTTTCCGTGATTTTTTCTGCCTCCTCTTCTTGAATAACACTGTCCTCCGCGTTCACCTTCTTGTCAGCCACTTGTGGGAGTATTTTCCCGCTGGGAAGAGTGATGGATAGAGCCATGTATTCCTTGGGGTTTTAGACCGCTTTACCCAAAAGTTGTCCGTTGGTTTTGGTCGAGGAAGAAGCTTGATTTCTCCACATACTTCAGCCTTGCATTGAGTGTCTCAAACTTGCAGTTGAGGTCATTATAAGTAGTGTCAATGCGGTTATGTATCTCGCCAAACTTCTTGTTGATTTCCATTTGTTGAGCTGTTTGGCATTGAAGTATTTGTTGAAGCATGTTCATTACTTCCAGTGAATTCTATTGTGCGGGTTAAGGTTGTGTGGCGGCTGGGATAAGATTGGGACTCTGTTTCCATTGCTCTTTTGGAATCCATGCACGTTGATTTGGTGGGTAAACTTGATCTTGTGGGTTTGCTACATTTGTGCTTCTATATCTCAAGTTTGGGTTTTGTTTGTAGTTTACCCAAGGCTTGGATCCACCTTGATTTTGAACAAAGCAAATTTCCTCAACTTATTCATCCTCCCCGTCTTGTATATGTTCCTCTTCTGCAAGATTCACTTGCTTTGTATGGACCATAAGCAGCTTGTCCAATTTCTCGTGGAGTTGCTTCAATTTCTTGCATGCGGATGTATCAGATTCAGAGGTCCATGTACAGCTCGGTTGTACTCCTCGCCATATTGACCATCAGCTAAAGCAAGGTTCTCTATAAGTGTTGTTCTCTTTTCAATCTCCTGTTTTAGAAAACTACCGTGATTTGCGGTATCAAGAAGCATATGAATCCTCGGATAGACTCCTCGGTAGAAGTTGCTGAGGATCGTGTCTTCCGGGAATCCGTGGTGTGGGCACTAGGACTGATATGCCTTATAGTGATCCCATGCTTCAGCACGTGACTCGGTGCTTTGTTGCACGAAATTGGAGATGTTGTTTCTCAACTTGGCTGTCCTCGAATTGGAAAAGAATTTGGTGAGGAAAAGGCGCTTTCATTCTGGCCAATTGGTAATAGTGCCCATGGCAAAGTGTTTTCCCATTGGTGGGCTTTGTCTCCAAAATAAAAACGAAAAAACCGCAGTTTAAGTGCATCCTCGCTCACTCTGTTGATGCGAGTGAGAGTGCATAACCGTTCAAACTCGTCAATATGATCGAGAGGGTCCTCTGATGGTAATCCGTGGAACTAGTTGTTCTGCACTATTGAGATCAGTCTGCTCTTGATCTCAAAGTTTTTGTTCTGAATGACCGGCGGTTGGATGCCATTTATTTGCATGTGGATACTCAGTGCATCATTCGCACCAATGTAGCGATGGCGACGAGCCTGAGGTTGTGCCCGCGTCTGGGGAGCTGCTACATCAAGAAACCGTGGTGTTCCATCCATGGTTGTACCGGGTGTCGTGTTGTCCATGTCAGGCTAAGGCTGTTGCATCCTCGTACGTTGCTTTCTGAGTTCATGAGGGAGAAAATTGATGTTGTCGATGCGTTGCAGAAGGTTGTGAGGGCCCTTCGAACTAGTTTGCATCAACTGGTCAACTGATTTGAGTCTTCACTAAAGTCGCAGGAGTTAAGGGTGTGGCTGAAAAATCTGGGTCTGTCCTCGGGTTCAGACGTCGAGGAGTACCTGCGAAGCCTGCAAAGAGAGAAACAACAACTTTGTCAATACTTTTTGAGCTTGGTCCTTAAAGATCCAAGCTTTTGGAGCAAAGACAAGTGTTTGAGCACAATAAACACACAAACTTGATCCTAACACAAATAAATTATAGATTGTAATAAATAAAATTCCGATTTAGCAATGGCGCCAATTTGATGAAAGGTGTTTTAGCGATTTCTTCTATCAAATCATTGAGTGAGGTAAGTGAGGGTGAAATATCAAACCAATACTAGGAATGGCTTACTAGCAACCTATCTATGACCACGTCCTAGTCCAAGCAAATCTAAACATTTTGTCACAATGCTAGATCATAGATAAACTAAACAAGCAAATGGGCATAAATGACAATATAGACTAAAAGACAAAATGAAAACGGCATGAACAGTAGAATAGAGAAATAGTTACAAAACAGAGTGCTATTCAAAATAGGTTTTCAAATAAATGAGAAAGGAGGATCTAAAGGATTGGATGGTTGATCGGCGACGATTTCGGAGATCCCCCTCTTCAGATTACTTTGAGCGATATCTAGACTAAGAAATGAGTTAGATTTACCCGCTCTCATAGAGGAGTTCTCGATCCGAACCGGCTGATCCATTTGGCTCTCGCCGTGATCTCACCGATCCAGATGCATAAAGATTGGCCTAAGATTATCTAATGGCCGATCCGCATATTAGATCTCTCTTCGGCGGTTCAAACAATCTCTAGCAAGGATCGGGACATTCATTTCCGTTAGCGCTAGCTTTCGGTCATGACCCAAATCAGATCTCAACTGATCAGAAAGAGATAGGCCTTAAGCACAGACTTACTAGAAGAGATCAGCGTTAATGATCAGCTAGCTAGGCGAGGGAATCATTAGTTTCACCTTTGATCTGTTTATCCTCGAGATCCAAGCGGATATACTTGCTCCTCATTTTGAGAGGGATGAGGAATGGGGTTGATCCCGAAAGCAAATTTAAAGAAGAGAAACTACAATGCAAAATAAAGAAGTAAAATAAACAAGCCTGAACTAATTCATTCAATAATCAATCATCAATTCATAAACAAACCTTCGAATAAAGCTTCAAATGAAAATAGCTTAAAGATATAGTTTTTTTGGCTAAACAAGGAGATGATGACATAAGAGTCATTAGAGGGGTATTTATAGGCTATTTCTCATAACTCTAATTGTCAAACCGACCTAAATCGGTCAACCAGGCAGTCTGTGAATCTTCCCTCGGAGTTCTGCGCGAGCTTGAACTACGAGGAACACTTCATGTCTCAATGGACTCCTTTTAGCTCCTTTTCTGCTCCTTTTATCTGAGTGGACTCCAAACTCCAAATGCAAATGCAAAAGTGCAAAACAAGCCTAAACGGTTCTAAGTACAAGGAAAATATATCTAGATGAATGCAAAACAACCTAAAATAAGACTCTAAAACATCAAAAACCACACACATCAACCAGTAAAAGGAGCTTTAGTCATTTTTCAATTAACAAGACTCACATTTCACAAATAATTCAAAGTCAAATGAGTTCAAAAGTCCATTACTATGAAGCTTTTGAATACGTGTTTCATTTATATGTCCCAAACAACAATGCCAAAAGTAAGTTTGATTTGTGTGATTTGACTTAATTCGTTTAGTATTAATGTTATAGATAGACACACTTTGGTTTAGAATATAAAGCCCATTCTCCAATGAACTACTACTGTAAAAGACGTTACTATGATCAAAAGAGCAACACTTGTCCTTCAATCGCAAAAAGAAATCCTTCTAAATCCAAATAAGGAATAGAAATAATATTTCTGCTTATGGCAGGAACAGAGTAGCAATTATTAAGTTCTAAAACCAAGCCTAAAGGCAAAGACATGTGAAATGTTCCTACAACTAACGCAGCAACTCTTGCTCCATTTCCAACACGCAGGTCCACTTGTCCTTTCTTCAATGTTCTACTGATGCTTAGGCCTTGCATATTTGTACAAATATGAGCACCACAACCGGTATCCAATACCCAAGAGTTAGAACGAGAAGTAGTAACATTTACTTATATGACATAGATACCTGAAGATGATGCATCGAAAGTCTTCTTATTTTTCAGATCTTCCAAATACTTTTTCCAGTTTCTTTTCCAATGCCCAGAACCATTACAATAATGGCACTTATCAACTTCACAAGGACCAGGATTACCCTTTTGCATCAAAAGAACATGAGGGTTGTCCTTCTTAACATTGGGTTCAATAGTTTTGAGCATTCCATGCAGCTCAGTCAAAGTCTTTGTCAAATTGTTCATGTTGTAGTTCATAACAAGCTGATCATAACTTTATGGCAATGACTGCAAAATGAGATCAGTGGCCAACTCTTGGCTTATTGGGCAG
>OVBA01001612.1:0-42008 GCA_900406435.1 Lepidium aucheri | reverse complement strand
AAATATTATTATTTAAAATAATTAATACTTACAATCGAAAATAATATTTTTAAAAAAAGTTATTACTTACGTATAAGATATATATCTTTAAGTTGTCTTTTAAATAATTCAGGGTAATCACGGAATCTGGTAGAGGATCTATTAGCTTAATTGTGGTTGTGCACATGAAAGAGACCTTGAAGTTATAAGTAGAAGTACGATAAGCTCAAGTTGTAGGAAAAATTTGTAGGTTTGTAATGATTTTAGTATTTCATAGTTCAAGAAGTTTTTTGAATTTAGAAATCAATTCATTCATATATCAATTAATTAGAAAATATTTTAAATTATTATAAAGGTATTCACATAGATAAGTTATAAATAACATACCTTAAAATCACAAAGAACCATATCACTCGTTTGAACACGTACTTTAGTGTATATTTTCTAGAGTTCTAGAATTTTAACTTTTATCCTCCAAATTTATTTTTTGGATTTCAACCAAAAACTTTCAGAGAAATACACGATGAAGAAAAACAAAAATCGAGAGAAAAAAGAGTACAAAAATGTTTAGTATTTTTAAATTTGTTCCGCGATGTTTCTTATATAGACTTCGATTAAAATTTTTGTTCTATTAGAATTTAGAATATCAGTAGTTTGATTCCTCCGAAATATAAGGTATTTCGATTTGGATTAGAAATATTTCAATAAAATACTTTTTCTCTTGTTTTCTATTGTGTTGAACAATAATATTTAAATTAAGGTTCTTATAAAAATACAAATAAAATTATTTTTTAAAACAAACAAACTCATCTTAAGGTTCTTATCAAAATCCAAAAAAAAAATGATTTAATTTTTAACCAACGAAATCAAATGTTAATTGGTTAAAGATTTATTTTTACCAACAAAAATCAAATTTTAATTGGTTAGAGATTACATTTTAAATAAACAAAAATAAAATCTAAATTTTTTAAGGTTTTCTTTTTAAACAAACAAAATTTAAATCTTAATTAGTAAGAAATTATTTTTTTAATAAACAAAAATCAACTCTTAATTGGTTGAAGTTTCCTTTTTAGTTGTATGTTTTTATTGAAATCCATTAAAAACAAATAATTTATTTTTTAAAATAATCTTATATAAAAAAGATAAATTAATCACTTTAAACAAATTAATCAATCAAAACAAAATTAGGGACTTTAAATCTAATTATTGAATTAAATATAAGGTATTTGGTTAATTATTGAATTAAAGTTATTATCATAATTTAACAAACAAAATCTGTTTAATTAAGGATCTTATCATAATCTTAACAAACTTATTTGTTAAAATAACTATAACTAATGAAATCAAATTAAAGTTCAAAAAAACCAAACAAATTAAGGTTCAAAAAATTGACCAAATTATAACAGAATCTCTATTAACGAAATCAAAAAAATTATTGATACAAAGAGATAAATATAAGACCATGTGACAAGTTATCTAAACAAATGTTACTGAGACAAATTAATTAGTTAAAATAAATCGACAAATCAGAACAAAACTAAAAATTTAGAATATCTTTAACATAAAGATTCGGAAAATCTTATTATTACAGTTTTATTATAATAGAGATATAAGTTAAAAATACTTATATATTGAAATTAAAAAAAATTGATAATATTATGTAGATAAAGATATTATTAAGAATTAGTTAAAGAATTTTATTAAATATTATGAAGAGATCATTTTTTAATTTATTATAAACTATATGAAACTGTTAACGTTACAATTTTATTATATACAGAGATTTAGATTAGGAATATCTTAATACAATTTTTTTGGTTGTTTTTTTATTGCATTGACCAATAATATTTAAAGTTTCTTTTTAAAATCCAAAAAACTTATTTGTTAGAACAAACAAAATCGTATTAAGGTTCTTATCAAAATCTAAACAAAGATTTATTTAAAAAAACCCAATGAAAATCAAATCTTAATTGGTTAAAGATTTCCTTTTAAAACCAGCAAAATCAAATTTGAATTGGTCTTTCTAAACCAACAAAAATCAAATTTTAATTGGTTAAAATTTTATTTTTAATAAACAAAATTCAAACCTTAATTGGTTAGAGATTTTTGTAAACCAACAAAAATCAAATCTTAAATGCTTAAATAGATGTTGTGATAATTGTGATACTCAAATCTTAATTTTGAATCATTTGAGAATTATGATAATTGTCCTAGGTGGGTTGGGTCTTAAATAGATGTTGTTTATTAGTTTTTCTATTAGGATTAGGAGGATTTTTTAAATAAATATCAATTAGGATAAAGATATAATTATGATAATTTCGTAAGACTTATAATTAATTAATTAATAATATTTAATTTAGATAATAATAATTAATTAGTTAGTTATAGAATCTTATCATAATATAATTGTGCGACAAATATTATGTGATAATATTTCCTAGTAACAATACAATCTAGTCCAAAACAGACAATATAATACAATATTTAAGTTAATGCTCTGCTTTTATTATATGAGAGATGATATTTTGAATAATTTACTATTTATAAAAAATCCGAATTTGATAAGATATATATATATATAAATATACTAGATATGGATCCGTGCAATTTATATATATATATATACTTATTGTATTTTAGATAAGGAGAATTTTCAAAAATACCCCTATTGGCATGTACATTTTTCAAATCTACATTTTCTTTTGAAAATTGGGAGAGATAAATGATCATTAGGAGGTATGTTTTGAAAAAGAACATTTCAAAAGGGGCATTTTTAGTAATTTCTGTTTAGATAATATATAAGAATCTCGATAGATTTGAAACCCAATTTTATATACTATGATACTGTAAAATTTTGAATCATTGGATTTGACATGTGAAATAATCTCGTTGATAACTAACTTTTGCAACCTAACGTTATATAATATGATGCTGTAAAATTTTGAATCGTTAAATTTAACATGTTGAAGAATTTTGTTGAAGACAAACTTTTAAAACCCAAATTTGTATAATATGATACTGTAAGATATTAAATCGTTGGATTTGACATGTGGAAGCATCATATTGATTAGAAACTTTTGAAACCTAACTGTATATAATAGTATTGGATTTGACTTGTGGAATAATTTTTTTGATAACTAACTTTTGAAACCCAACTTTATATAATAGGGTATTGCATATTTTAAATCAATAGATTTGACATGTAGAACAATTCCGTTGAATACTAACTTTAAAACCCGATTTTATATAATATGATACTGTAAAATTTTAAATTGTTGGATTTGACATGTGAAGCATCTCGTTGATTAGAAATTTTTGAAACCCAATTTTATAAAATAGTATTGAATTTGGCATGCGAAGTAATTCCGTTGATAACTAACTTTTGAAATCCAACTTTATATAATATGATACTACAAAATTTAAAAGGATTTGACATGTGGAATCATTCTATTGATTATAAAGCTTTGAAGCCAACTCTATATAATAGGATTTTATAATTATAAAAATTATTTATAATCTTTCTTGATGGAAATAAATATTTTATTTTATATTTAATATATAATAAGAAAAATATTTCTGATCATTAGATTTGATACGTGAAAGAATCATGTTAATTAATAACTTTGAGAAACCATAGTTTATATAATAGAATTTCATTTTTATTTTATAATTAGTAAAAGAATATTTGAACTTATTTTTATTTTGCAATTTCTTTTTGTGTTTGGATTTTAAATAAAGATAAATATTTCTTGACGGAGATAAATATATTTTTAAAACATATTTTATTTTATTTTTAATATATAATTATGAAAAAAATTGTGATCGTTGGATTTGACACATGGGAGAATCTTTTAATTTAGTAACCTTGAGAACCGTACTATATATAATAAGTTTTTTAATATATAATTACTAAAAGTTTGTGATCGTTAGATTTGACACAGTGAGAGAATCATTTTAATTAGTAACCTTGAGAAACAATACTTTATATAATAATATAGTCATATGTAAATCATTTCAAAAATTGATAGACACTTATTTTAACTATTTATGTGTTTGTTTATTGATGCAACCAATAGCAAAATATCTTTGAAAACTTTTAATGAATAACAATCCTGTTAATGAGTAACTTTGAAACATTCTATTTTAGATAAACCTCACATGTGGAACAATCATGTTAGATCTCACATATGGAACAATCATGTTAATGAGTAACTTTGAAACATTCTACTTTATATAATAAGATTTAGAATTCTCAAGAAATTTATAATTTGTTTTTCTTATTTTTAATTGTGAGAATTGTTTTTTAAGAATATACATACATTTAAAATTAAAATTGTTTGTTACAGCAATTATATTCTGTTAAGATTCCATTGTTAAGAATATAAAAATATTTGTTTTATACAAAAATTTTTTTTTTAATTACTTTAAAAATATAATATTATTTAATTTTATACTTAGTATGAAATAAATATTTCTGAATATATTTATTGTAAATTATAAATAAAAATAATTATTTACAATCCTTTTTATATTAGAACTCTGGATTGAGATAAATATTTTGTGATAAAGATAAATATTTAAAAAATTTATCTTAAAGTATATTTATCTTCTTATTTTTAATATATAAATGCAGAGAAATATTTGATCATTGGATTGACACGTGGAACAATCATGTTAATGAGTAACTATGAAACATTCTACTTTATATAATAAGATATATATCTCTAATCTTAATCTTAACAAAAGATAATTATTTAAATACCTCTCAAATATTTATTTGTATACATAATCTTAAACTAAAAGGAATTTTATATACATGATCCTAATTCAAAAGGGAATTAAATATTAATTGCTATATATGTATATATACATATATATAACTTCCATATATATACATGATCTTAAGACATAGACGATTTTTCAATACCTTCCAACATTTCAAGCTTTTTCTAATATAATTTATTTGTTTTCGTTTAAATCTAGACCAATCAAAGCAAACAAACGGACACGGTAAAAAATTTAAATTTAATGTATTATTATTTTATTTTAATATTATTAGCATGAGATCTTATCATCTTATTATATAAAAAATATTTTTTTAATGTTAGTAATTAACAGAATTCTTCCAGATTCAATAATACGAAATTCTCTCAGATTTTTTTTTAAACTAGATAAAAAATTTTAAATAGGTTTCTTCAATTTTTAGCTTATCCAAATCTAAAAAGAATTTCTAACCTAAAAAAACCTTAATATACAAGGAAAAATCTTATTACATAAAAAAAATATTATATAGAAATCTTATTTATTAAAAACGAAATATATATATATATATATTATATTTTGAATCATACTTATCTATAAAGAAATTCTAATCTAATAATTCTTAAAAAAATATTTTAACAAAAGTAATTTTCATTAGTAATCTTATTATATACGGAGAAATATTATATCAAAAATTATTTATAAAAAACAAAAATTATATATATATATGTATGTATGTATATGATCTTTTGAATAATATATATTTATAAGAAAATTCTAATCTGATAAGATATATATCTCTGATCATAATCCTAACAGAATATAATTATCGAAATACTCCAAATATTTATTTGTATACATAATGCTAAATTAAAAGAAATTTTGTATACATAATCTTAATCTAAAAGAAAATTGTTAATATTAATTGTTATTTATACATAAATACATAGACGATTTTTCAATGCCTCCCAACTTTTCAAGCTTTCTCCAATTTAATTTATTTGTTTTTGTTTACACCTAGAGCAATCATTGTAAACAAAGAAAAGTAAAACTTTTAAATTTAATTTGTTATTATTTTATTTTACTATTATTAGCTTGAAATCTTATCATATTATATAAAATAGGGTTTCAGAATTTAGTAATAAACGGATTCTTCCAAGTGTCGAATCTAACAATCCAAAATTGTGGAGTATCATATTGTACACAGTTGGATTTAAAAAGTTAGTACTCAACAAATTCTTCTACGTGTCGTATCTTATTATAACCTATTATATTAAGTTAGATTTTAAAAGTTAGTAACCAAAAAAGATTTTTCACGTGTGAGATCTTATTATTAAGTTGGATCTCAAAATTTACAAACGTATAAATTTCTAAGACATTATTCAAAATATATATTAAGCATGCATCACATGGTTCCATATCTAGTATATATAAAGCTTTGTTTTAACTTAAACTAGGATTACAATCACATTATATCGCATGATTTGATTGTTTTGATTATTTTTTAAAAACTGTATTCATTTAAGTTGTTAGACCCGTGTTGATATTTTTAAATATGTTTTATGTAATATTGTTTTAGAGGGCCAAAACCCAAACCAAAATTGATCCGAACTAGAGGAACCGCACCTGAAATAATACTCAAATAATCATGTACCCAAAAAAACCAAACTCGAACCCAAATTTGAACCAAATACAGAATCAAATTTCCGCTTTTTAGACTTTTTTATTAAATCTATTTATAATTTTGAAATTATATATAAAAAATACTTGAATCCAAAATCGGTGTATACCGAACCAAACTCTATCTGCAAAGTAAAAATATATGAACAAATCTCAAATTAAAATAACCAAAATACTGAATTAGATGAACAGAACCCGAGAAAATAACAGAATGTGTCCTAAATCAATGTATCTGGAAAATCAAATCCATACCTGTACCAGAAAGGAATCAATAATCGAATTTTTAACCGATATATTAAATCAGCTTTTAAGCGCTTTTCATTAAATTTTTATTAATTTTGAATTTTTGTATAAAAATCTTGAACACAACATATCTTAATCCTATTTTTAAGGGTTGTTATAAACCACGTCCAAAATGAAAGTGTTTTCCGGATTAAATGAACCAAACCCGAGAAAATAACATAATGTGTCTTAAATCTATATATCCAAAAAATTGAATCCAAACCCGTAGTGAAACCGAATCAATAACCAAATTTTTAACCCATATACTATATTAATTATTTTAGAGTTGTTTCCTTTAAATCTTTATTAATTTTGAATTATTATATAAACATTTATAACGAAACCTACTTGTTAAAACCGGTCTTAGTACAATCGGTACTAAAACAAAGGTTAATGATTAAAAGAGTGGGAGAGAATGGGCAAGGACACTTGTGTATTGGATTTGGAGCAAGTGCTAGTTAGCTAAGAATAAGAAGAGATGATTGCTGACTTGGTGTTCTTATTAGACTTAAGTATGCCAAAAAGCTAATCTTTTTTCAAAGGATTGTGCCTCTATTTATAGTTTATAGAGACGATTACATATGTAGAAAATAAAGGAAGATTTACAATTCTTTTGATAAGATTAAATCTGTTAAGATTCGTGCTAGATTTGTGGAAATTTTATATTTCTTTGTTTTGCTGATGTGTCATCTTGACCCATCATATCATCCGAAGAAACAGAAAATACAAAAAAGTTTGAATCTGCCTAAACAAGAATTCTTGAACAGCGAACAATCAGAGCTATTACTCACTACATCAAAAAAATTTCTATAAACCGTCCGTAACAAAGAGACTGGCTCATCTCTGAGAGAAAACAAGTGAGGGTAGTGAGACTTCAAATCTTCGAGTATAATCTTTATTAGAATTAAGCTAGAATTTAAGACCAAGTTTGATGTCAATTTCAAAAAACCTAAATCTCCTTTTTCACAACACTCTTTATTCACATTTGAATTTAATTTTTTTTAAAATTTCTTATTAATTTTAAGTAATTTTATTAAGTCTACATTAAAAAAGGTTAGTTTTGCAATTGACCAATGTGTTGACTATCAAAGTAGACTTAATTTGCAGTATACATCAGAAGTCTACAATAAAATATTAAAAGTAAACTTCTTTTTAAGTCTACTGAGGTTAGTTTTGCAATTGACTAAGTTTGACTATTTGAGTGAAATATATTATTGAAGTCTACATTTTGTAGAGTTAATCTATAGTCTACTTTTAAAAATGTAGACTTTAAGTTAAATCTACTAATTAATAGCTTACATCATTCCACATATGACATAACTAAATGAAAAAGTAGACTTTATTTAAAATCTACATGTCTAAAAAGTAGACTTTATTTAAAATCTACATGTCTAAAAAGTAGACTTCAATTAAAGTCTACAAAATGTAGATTTCCAAAGTAGATTTAACACCGAAAGTCAAACTTAGTCAATTGCAAAACTAATCTCAGTAGACTTAAAAAGAAGTATACTTTTATAAACATATTATAGACTTCTGCTGTAGACTGTAAATTAAATCTACTTCTGAAAAATCAAACTTTGGTCAAACGCAAAACTAACCTTTTTAAGTGTAGACTTAAAATAAAGTCTACTTCTGGAAAGTCAAACTTTGGTCAAATGCAAAACTAACCCTATAGTAGACTTTATGTTAAGTCTGCTTTTAGTAGACTTTATGTTAAGTTTACTTTTAGTAGACTTTATTTTAAGTATACTATGACAATTTTAGTAAAATTCAAATTATAACATATGTATAATGGTTTTTTTGTATTTTTTCCATGTGTGTTTACTATTTATCTGCCTGTGTATAAATTTCACATGTTAATGTGTTATATTTATTGTTTCGTGAATATTTGAAAGAATTCAGGCATGTAGCTCAATCTGAGTAGGTTTTATGTAAAGTCTACAATAAGTAGAGTTTATGTAAAGTCTACATTATTAAGTAGACTTTATATAAAATCTACTCTAATAATTGCTAAAAATGAATTTATAGCATATGTATAATTTTTTTCTTTTTGTATTTTTTTCATGTGTATTATTGCATATGTATAAATTTTACATGTTTATGTGATATATTGATGGTTAAATAAAATTTTGAAATAATTTAGGTAATTAACTCATTCAGAGTAGACTTCATTTGAAGTTTACATTGAGTAGACTTTAAATAAAGTCTACTATGATAATTTTGTTAAAAATAAATTTATAGCATATGTGTAATATTTTTTTTCTCATGTCTGTTTCTTTATTTCTGTATAAATTTTATATGTTTATCTATTTACGATTTAATAAATTTTTGAAATAAGTTGAATAATTTGCTATAAATTTTATTTTAAGTCTACACTGAGTAGACGTTAAATAAAGTCTACTATAACAACTTTGTAATACATGTAATGAAGTCTATCTTGTTAGTGTGGGTTATCTTTGATGACAAAGCTTTTTGTAGTGTTTTAGCATATGTATAGTTCATGTGCAGTCTTTCTAACACATGAAATATTTTGTACTTGAAATACTTTAAGAAATAGTTATAAGTGCTTCAGATAGAAAGGATATATAGTTACAATATTTCTTTAGGATATATGGTTACAATATTTCTTTAATGACAAAGCCATATTAAAAATATTAAGAGCTTAAATTTACAACAGTCGTATACTATATTTAAAATACAAGCAACATTTTATATCTCTACAAACAATGTCTGCAAATGATGTCTACAACTGAATTCTACAACTGATGTCTGCAACCTATGTCTGCATTTGATGTCTACAACCAATGTCTGCAACCGATATCTACAACAAAAATTGGAATATTTCACAAGAAAACAAAAAGAAATCAATTATGTCATTAAAATTTACAAAAAAATCAACAAAAATAAAATAAAATATTTCACAAATATTAACAAAAATGAAAATTTTCCCTAATATTTATAATAAACTTAACTGGAAAATATCTAAATGAGTTATTCATAAGAAAATAAGAAAGAAAATTAATTCTTTCACTACCATTAACAAGAAAATCAACAAAAAATAAATCTTTCACAAATATCATAAAAATGAAATATTTTACATTTACCAACAAGAAAATTAACAAAAATGAAATATTTCACTAATATTAACAAAAAACAAATTTAAAAAAAAAACTATTGCTAAGAAAATCAACAAAAAATAAAAGCTTACTCAAGAAAATTATGAATTATAAAAGCTTACTCTAATAGAATTATGAATTATGAAAAATTATGATAACTGTGAAAGATTTTAAAGATGATGATAACTATAAAGATATGAATTTTTTTTCCCAACTCAAATATTTATCATGTTATGGAAATAATATTGAATAAAACAAAATATATCTCTACTCTAATTTTTGTATAATTTTAAAATTCAAGAGAAATATATAATTCTTTCAAATAATTATATTAACATATTAAGTTCAAATAAACATATAAAATTAAAAAATAGATTAATCTGTTTGTTTAAAAATTATATTTTATTACCTAATTTTTAAAATGAAGAGATAATTTGAAAACGAATATAAGACTATAATTTAGACCTTCAGAAATATTAAATGAAAATAAAAAGAGTGTTAATTTATAGTGTTATAAATGAATTTATTTGAAAATATCTTATATATTAAAACGAGAGACACTTTCATTTTGGTCGTGTTATAAACTATATGATATTAACTTAAGGTTCATAATCACTCTTAAAAATATTATTAAGATACGTTTTGTTGCAAATATTTATATATATATATATAATTAATAAAGATTTAATAAAAAAATCTAAAAAGCTAAAATTTAACAAAAACATATCGGTTATAAATTCGGGTTCCGCTTTGGGTTTGGATTCGGTTTTCCGAAATACATAGATTTAGAACCCGTTTTTGATATTTTCTCGGGTTCGGTTCACTAATTCGGTATTGTGATATTTTATCAGGTTCACTTCTTCTATTTCAGTTCGGCATAGATTGAGCTCGGGATTGGATATATTAATATAAATATTCAAAATTAAAAAAGAAATAGAAAAACTCTAAAACACAAAAATTTAGGTCTTGATTTGGTTTTGGTTCGAGTTCGGATTCGATTTTTCGTATACATAGATCTATGATCCATTTGTATATTTTGTGGGGTTCGGTTCCCCTAATTTAGATTAATTTTAGTTCAGGTTTTGGCCTTCTAAAACAAAAATTCATCAACAATATTTTTATATATCAACACTGTCAAGCAACCTAAATAAACACGGTTTAAAAAGTCAATCAAGACAATCAAACTCGCGTTATAACACGAGTATAATCCTAGTATATAATTATTTCAGGAAACAAAAAGATAGAATAAAATAAAATAACTTATTAAATTTAATATGCAATTATCTTTCTATCGGAAGAAACTAAACTTTAATTTATAATTTTGTTTTATTAAAATTATTTTTAATTAGATAACATATTAACTAAAATTTAATATTAGTTTTAGATTTGTTATCAACCAATGTTGACACATAAAATTTTTTTCGAAAAATCATTTTTACTATATATATATATATATAGGATGATTTAATATATATATTATTTTAATGTTTTTCTCATAATATTATAGTAGTCTCTTCTTCGATCAAAATCATCTCAATTGATTTTGAATGATCTAAAGTTTTAAACTATTAGTTGATTCTCAAAATTTGAAGAATGTTTGTGGTGAATGAAAATTTACAGTAAATTGAAAATTAGTTATGTCTTCTTTATATAGAAATGAATATATCTCAATATTCCAATAGAAATAGGAATTATAAAATATCAGGATAATTTTGAAATATGTAATTGATTTATTAACCTAAATGAATAGCGTTTAAAATTCTATATAAATGTGGGTCTAAAAATTTAAATGAGTAAAAGTCTAAAAAACTAAATGAACATAGGTTTAAAAACCTAAATAATACAAGTCAAATAAGTTTATACCTAAAAGTTTAATGTATCAAAACCTAAATAAACAGATATCAAAAAATATGTTTCATGTACAACACCAATCATCATTATAAATCGATTTGAATGAGTCGTAAATAATTAAACCTAATGTTAAACACATAGTTAAAATTATATTAACTTGTATTTTAACTTCTTACCTTATATAGTTACTAGGTTTACCTATTTGTACAGGTATATATATTTGTATCTCACAAATCACAAGTGTAAGAATATATAAATTTTTCTTTTCTATTCTAGCCGTCTCTTTCTTTTCTCTCATTCTAATTCTAACATGGTATCAAAGCAGAAAATTCTGTATTCTCAATCCTAATCCCTTGATTCTCATTAACTAAATCTCAATCTTTTTTATTTGTGAGAAAATTCTGTTTCATCTTATCTGTTTCAAGGCAGATTTTGAGCCATTAAACGTATTCTGCTCTGGCTGAAATTTTGAGGGAAGCTTTGTGACTCAGTGTTATTCAGATCCAACGGTAGAATTTTGGTTTCAACGGTTGGTTTGTGAGATATTCGGGTTTTTAGCGTGGCTGTTGCTGTGTGGCAATTCTCAGATTTCTGCAGGTGTTGTTTTGGTGTTTGAGAAATCCAACGGTGAGATCTTTTCTGATTAAGCTGAAATTTGACAGAAGTATTTCTGACTCATTTATCCAGTGTTTGTATGGTGGAAATCTTGTTTGGTGACCGGAATCCTAGTAAACCTAAAGTTGTTTGTGACTGCATTTTTCAGTCTCCTGTATTACTCCAAAGGATATCTCAAAGCATGTTTCTGTTCATGTTACTCTTAAGGGAGTGAATTACTTGCTGTGGTCTAGGACCGTGAAGACTGTTTTAAGTGACCGTGGACTTTGGGCTCACGTTAGAGTGATGCTCCAAAGAGGATTGCCCAATCTGGTGGAAAAGCAAAAGAAGGCGAAGTGATCAAGGAGACTCTTGCTGTAGATGAAGAGAAGTGGTATCAAGATGACCAAGTTGCTCTCGCCATTTTGCAAAGCTCACTTGACCCAGCTATTCATGAAGTTTATTCCTATTGTGAGAATGCAAAGTATTTATGGGATACTCTCAAGAAAGTGTATGGTAATCTTTCTAATCTCAGCCAAGTATATGAGGTTAAAAAGGCGATTAGTGACCTCAAACAAGAGGATATGGAGTTCACCAAGTGGTTTGGAAAGTACAGAGCTCTTTGGGATGAACTAGAGATGCGTAGACCTCCCATGGTGGATCCAACTATGCTTAGTGAGAGACTTGAGCAAGACAAAGTGTTTGGGCTTATGATGGATCTGAATCCAGCTTACAATGATCTCATACGTCATCTATTGAGGTCTGATAAGCTTCCAAGCCTAGAGGAGGTGTGTGGTTTCATCTAAAGGGAACAAGGATCTAGCAACCTTCTTGGTGGAAAGGGGGAGCTTGTTATTGCCAACAAAGTGGCTTTCAAACCTAAGGAGAAGAAAGTGTGGATTTGTGACCATTGCAAGAAGAAAAGACACTCTAAAGATAGATGTCGGATTCTTCACCCTCATCTCAAGCAAAAACGTTGGGATAAAACTAAAGCAAATGTAGCAAGTGAAGAGGTGGAAGCTCAAGGAATTGAAGTTACTTCATCTCAACTTGTTGTGGGGGCTATGTCTGCAGCTCATGATGATTATGTGAAGAAATCGGATCTTGCTGAGCTCATCAAATCCATTAACGCATTAAGGGAGTCCGGTAACTTTTTTCATGTTTCAAAAATTCCTAAACCATTGATTGTTGATTCAGGTGCATCTCATCATATGATTAGTAGTAAGAACTTGCTTGAGAATGTGAAACCAGCTTTAGGTAGTGTTGAGATTGCCAATGGGACTAAGGTTCCTATTAAGGGTATAGGGAATTTGCATTTGTTTGACAAAGCTTCTAGAGCTTTTTACATGCCTAGTGTCACTTCAAACTTGTTAAGTGTGAACCAAACAGTTTATGATTTAAATTATCGTGCTATATTCGATCCTAACAAGGTTTATTTTCAGGATATTGTCTGATCAAATTCTTGGAGAAAGAGTCACCAAGAATGGGTTGTATTTGCTTGAGGATCTTGAGCGCAATCCGAGTTTATCTTGTTTTTCTAGTTCAAGTAGTATTGTTAAAAATGTTGTGTGGCATGCTAGACTTGGTCACCCTCATAATCGTGCTTTGAGTTTATTATTCCCTAGTATTTCTTTTAAGGATGCTGATTGTGAAGCTTGCATACTTGGGAAACATTGTAAGTCAGTGTTCCCTAAATCTTCAACTATTTATGAAAACTGTTTTGATTTAGTTCATTCTGATGTGTGGACTTCCCCATGTGACTCTAGAGATCATCATAAATACTTTGTTACATTCATTGATGAGAAATCCAGGTATACTTGGTTAACCTTGCTGCCATCTAAAGATAGGGTGTTAGATGTTTTTATCAACTTTCAAACTTATGTGACTAACCATTATAATGCTAAGATCAAGATTTTGAGAACAGATAATAGTGGTGAATACACAAGTAATGCCTTCAAACAACTCTTAGCAAAACTCGGAATCATGCACCAGACAAGTTGTCCTTACACTCCACAACAAAATGGGGTAGCTGAGAGGAAGAATTGACACCTTATGGAGGTTGCAAGGGCCATGATGTTTCATAAAAATGTCCCAAAACGTTTCTGGAGTGATGCGGTTGTGACTGTATGCTACTTGATCAATCGGATTCCAACAAAAGTGCTTAAAGATGCTTCACCATTTGAGGTACTCAATAACATAAAACCATCTCTTAACCACTTACGTGTGTTTGGTTGTGTTGCTTTTGTGTTAATACCAGGAGATCAACGTAACAAGCTGGAAGCTAAGAGCATTAAAGGAGTCTTCATTGGATATTCAACTACTCAAAAAGGGTACAAATGTTACATACCGGAAACCAGAAAAGTGCTTGTATCAAGGGAGGTTAAATTTATGGAACACAAAGGCTATTATGAGGAAAAACATTGGGAAGAGATAAAAGATCTACCAAACTCCTCGGATCGAGCTACGTTGTGAAACATCTTGGAGAGTATTGGAGTTTATGATACAAGACAACCCAATCCCATAGCAGTTGAACATACTCTCAACCCCAACACCTCACAACCAACCAACATTGAAGATGATGTAAATGAACTTGACCAACATGACTCTACTGTGGATGATCAAGTACACTCTAAAACACAAGAGGAAGATATGAGTAATCTGCCACCAAAGGATGGAGAAGATCAACGCTTGGAAAACACTCAGGAGGATGTACAACCACGAGATACAACTTCACTCAGTCAATAGGAGGTACAACCAAGAGATGATACTTCATTAGTCCAACCTTTAAGGCGCAGTAAAAGGAAGCGGAAAGATCCTTTAACCAATTTTGTTACAACAACAAAGTTGTCGCCTACCCTACTCATGTCCTTTGTTCTTTGGCTCACTTACCTCCAGATCACCAAGCATTTCTTAGCAAGATTGAGCAACATTTCATTCCAAGCTCCTATGAGGAAGCTAAGGAACATAAGATTTGGAGGGATGCGGTTAAGGCTGAATATGAGGCTATGGATAAAAATTATACTTGGGATGAATCTGTACTCCCTTCAGGAAAGATAGTAGCGACATCAAGATGGATATTCACCATCAAATTTAAGAGTAATGGTGAAATTAAAAGACCCAAAGCAAGGCTAGTAGCTAGAGGCTTCACACAAACCTATGGAGAAGACTACAAGGACACATTTGCACATGTGGCTAAGCTTCATACGGTAAGAGTTCTCTTATCTTTGGCTACTAATCTTGATTGGGATTTGTGGCAGATGTATGTCAAGAATGCTTTTCTTCAAGGAGAGCTTGATGACGAAGTATATATGATGCCACCACCGGGTCTAGAAGGAATTGTATCCCCTGGAAATGTTTTGAGACTTTGTAAGGCTATCTATGATCTCAAACAATCTCCTAGAGCGTGGTATCAAAAATTGAGTCATACATTGAGAGACCCTGGCTTTAGACGATCAGAGGCAGATCACACACTCTTCACATTTCAAAGTGAAGCAGTTATTATGGTTATTCTTATCTATGTGGATGACATCATAGTTACAGGTAGCGACAAGGAAGGTGTTACAGGTATCAAAGAACATCTTAAATCAGTTTTTGATATTAAGGATTTAGGTGAGATGAAATACTTCCTTGGGATTAAGATATGTCGATCTCCAGAAGGTTTATTTCTATCACAAAGAAAGTATACACTTGATCTTTTGAGTGAGGCAGGTGCACTTGGAAGCAAAGTAGCCAAGACACCACTTGAAGATGCCTACCAAGAAACGCGCAAGGGGGAGAAGAATGAAGATGATCAACCATTCGAAGACATACAAAAATACCAAAGGATGGTTGGTAAGTTGATTTATCTCACAATTACTAGACCTGATTTATGTTTTGTTGTGAACCAGGTGAGTCAACATATGCAAAGTCCCAAGCAAAGGCATTGGACCATGCATGGTTGATCGGATCCTTAGGTATCTCAAAGGAACACCAGGACATGGCATATGGATGGGTCGTAATGGGAGTACAGAAATTGTGGGGTATTGTGATGCAGATTGGGCAGGAGATAGACAAGACCGAAAGTCCACTACCGGGTACTGCACATTCCTTGGAGGCAATCTTGTTACATGGAAAACTAAGAAGCAGAAAATGGTGTCATGTTCGAGTGCAGAAGCTGAGTATAGAGCAATGAGGAAGCTCACCAACAAACTTACATGGCTGAAGACACTTCTTAAGGACTTGGGAATTGAATCACAAGAACCGATCACAATGTCTTGTGATAATCAAGCTGCCATTCACATTGCATCAAACTCTGTGTTTCATGAGAGAACAAAGCACATTGAAGTTGATTGCCACAAGGTCCGTGAGAAGATAGAACAAGGAGTGATTCTACCATGCTACACAAGGAGCTCAGATCAACTAGCGGATATATTTACCAAGGCAGCCAGCCCAAAGGTGTGTGAGTTCGTGTACTCAAAACTTGGACTGATTGATATGTCCAAACCGTGACCAGGATCCATACTCTTTTTCCCTTAAGCATAGTTTTATCTCATGTGGTTTTCTATGCTAAGGTTTTTAATGAGGTGGGGAGTTATAACTTTCAAACTTGACCTTTAATGATCCTCATTACAGATTCAAGCTTGAGAGGGAGTGTTAAACTCATAGTTAAAATTATATTAACTTGTATTTTAACTTCTTATATTTTAACTTCTTACCTTGTATAGTTACTAGGTTTACCTATTTGTACAGGTATATATATTTGTATCTCACAAATCACAAGTGTAAGAGTATAGAAATTTTCCATTTCTATTCTAGTCGTCTCTCTCTTTTCTCTCATTCTACGTTCTTCTCTAAACTCTTAATTCTTCCATTTAATCTTCTAATTCTAACACTTAAAAGACTCGAAATCCAAAAACCGACCTGGACAGGTTAGGATACCCAAATAAATGGGTTTAATACTTATCTCATTTCTTAGTTGAATGAGAAAATCGCATGCAATTGAGATACAACGCAGAAGAGAAGTTCATGGAAGACTACATGAAGAGTACATATCGGTTCTTGGTACGTGTTATTCATGGTTTACTGTTGTTATAAGTGTTTTATTGTAATCTCAATTCTCATGATCTAACTTATGCTGGAGACAATCTTCGATTCTTGACCAAAACTAGAAGAAAATCAAAACAAAGAAGTAAGCACCGAAATTGCAAGGTAGAAGCAAAAGCTTCTGCACTTGAACAATATACTTCCTCTCTCATCAAGATAAAGAGGATGAAGAAAGCTTCAATGTTTTTCCTTGCTCTCGATCTTTTCTCCTTTAGAATGAGATGAACTACTTGAAACCAAACAGATCAAATAGCGAGAAGAATTGAATGAAGATGAAGATTCTCTCTCTAATTTTTGATTATACGATTTGATTCAACCTTCTTCTCTTCTCTGTTCGTTAATCTGTTTTATAGCATTCATACCTTATTTAAGAGTTAATTAAAGAAGCCGACTTGATTTACTCTTAAATGGTCCAAACTTTCTTTGCGAAGCCCAAAATCTTTCTTGTCCAATTTTAAGTAAACCAATTCAACAACTTAATTCATAATAATCTATTTTAGGATGCTGATCCGACAAGATGTAGGCACCACAATCCACACGAACTGCGAGTTCGAACTCGTGAAAATTTAAATTACTATTGGGCCTTTTTAGTCTCATACGCCGACGCCGAAATTACGTTTTGGCCCAAATATTAAACAGAAAACTAATATATAAACCATTAGACTTTTAATTTTGGCCCAATGAAAACCAAAAGCTTTTTGTCCCACATCGGTAACTTGACTCATTTAGTGCTTCTTTATATATTAGACAGAATCAGTAATTGAATGTCGAGCTACATAACGAGAGCTTGTAACCCGAGTGGGGACAACAAGGTGGTGGAACACTGGTTCGAGTCCAATGGTCGGTTCTGAAGTGGCATTATTCTGGACTGCCCAGTCCAAGCTGTGAGTAATTCGTGTGGGTCAAGCGAAGGCTTGGCTCAGGCGGATTCTAAAGTCGGAGGGTTATGCGTGAGGCTGGTTTCACAGAGCAGCGACTACTTCCCGCTTACAGCAGTGGACGGAATACAGTCCGGCGCCACTCAGGTCCACTATGGCCCGCTGGTTCGACTTCAGCTGGACCACCATTTTTTTCCCTCTTATTGCTGCATGATACAGGGCTCACTAAGGCCCAGCATCGACGTTCCTTATTCCCACCGCAATTTTGGTTTAGAAGTTAGAAAAATTCCTACAAATAATGACGATCAAGCCTGAACAAGAGATCGACCGGCGACCACTACTTTTTGCCGTAAATTACCAGCGGATTCCGCAGGACAAAGTAACTTGGAAGATTATGATTCACGGTTAGTCATAATTATTTTTACTGATTTGCAGATTTTTCTGACAACGTCAGATATATTCATCTTTGCTTGGTCTTTTAGTTTCTGTGTTAAGTTTTTTGGTAGACTAGTTGAGGCAAAATCGTTGAGTGTGATATTTCTTGAAGAAACAATCAGGAAATCCAATTTTTGACACATTAAATTTAGGTATTTTTATAACAAGGAGCTAAGAATAGATTAACGAATCATATTTGTTTTGGAGGATCAAGCCTTGATATTCTGTTAAGCGATTTATGACCCTTGAAGTTGTCTTCCAACTAGCTTCTTGTGATTTGAGAGAGAAAACAAATCTGATTTTGATGAAATCTAAAACAGAGCTCCAATGTCGGAGCTGTTTCCTCCTAGGAGGACTTCCGCATTCGATGATCCCGCTTTGGCATTCCCTGAGTTTGCTTCAAAGAGATGCATGCTGGAGAGAGTTCAAGAGGAAGAAGGAGAAGGAGAAGATAGCAGCTATGGTAATGGTTCTTCCTTTGATCTGAGTTCGAGATTCTCAAGCCCTGCCATCTCTCGAAACGGATTTGATGATCTTGAAGACCCCAGAAAGGCTCCCTCTTTTAAGCTGCCTCCTTCTAGATTGAAACTCTCTGGCTTTCAGGAGGAAAAAGAGACCGACAGTACCTCGGGTTCCTATGTGTATCGTATTGGTCATGAGGACAACAGAAGATGCCCTGGATGTTTCACCAAATGCTGTGCGTGGACTTGCATCTTTCTTTTCATCGTCCTTATGATTGTCTTGTTGACAGGATTCTCTGTGAACTTCTCAATCAAATCTAAACTTCCTGAGGTGTCTGTCACGAATCTCAAGTTCTCGAGATTAGATGCCTCCAAATCATCGACAGATCTTCTTATGAATGCAAACCTGAACACGGTGCTTGAGCTTTTCAACAAAAACGACAAGACAGTGCTAAGTTATAGCCCCATGAAAGCTGATGTCTCTTCTGAGAACATAAACCTCGGAAAGAAAACGCTTATTGGATTCGAGCAAGGCCCAGGAAACATTACCTCTTTAAAATCCAAGGTCAATGATGTTGATGCTACATTGCTAAGAAACAAAGAGAAGACACTTGAAGCTGTGCTTAATGTGTTCTTAAGAGGGAAACTAAGTTTCGATTGGTTGGGATTTAGGTTGCATTTACCAATGGTTATTGCGTGCCAAGATGTAAAGCAAAGTGATGTGATAAATGGACTCAAGCCAAGGTGCGATGTTCGAATCTTTTCCAAATGAACACCAATGAGAGCGATTAACAGAGAAGCGACTAAGACCTTCTGATCTTTGTTTCCTTTTGTTATTTTTGTTTCTTCCAAATATCTTGTTGTAGATTAAATACATAGAAAGAGAGAAGTGACTTAACTTTTGTTTTTCTAACATTAACAACAAGAATCCACAAATATTTTACTTCATTGTTGACTTACTTATAGAGTTGTGTGCAAAACTTTGTTAAAGGTTGGTTTGGTTAGTTGTTTGGTGAGATGATGGGGTTTCATATTCATCATCTCACTAAGAATAGAGAGATGGATCAAATCTCGAATTACGTTGAAGCCACATGCAAAATCTTGGGCGTTGAAGATCACCATTAATGCTATCTACTACTATGTCATAGAATAATTATTGAGTCTTTGTTTCCAATTTATAAAAAATGACTTTGAGGAACATTAAAAAAAACAGGTGAGTCGTGAGCAGCTGTGGAGTTATAGTCTTATAGACGTGTAGATAAAACGTGTTTACATTCTTAGCCGCGTTTCTAAACTCCGAGATGCTTGTGAGAAACTAACTTCTTGGTTTTTTATATTGTTTCTGTAGAAAACGTTAAAAATATATATAATTAGATTGTGATTTGAATAATCATCTTCAAAACAGAGGATATAAGGGCATACAGGAAGCCATTCTTTGAGTATTTTTAAGTCACAAGCTTCTCATCTTTTAGGTATCGTCTGGGAAAAAGTAAGCTTTTTCTCTCTGCAATTTCTTATTTTATCTCGTCTTCTTTCTGCTGCTTACTATTATATTATTAGTAAAAAACGAAGAAGAAGCAGATAAATGCTTTTTAACTTTTCTTTGGATTTTCTAGAGATTTGTGACAAATGTAAACGGGTTATTGAATCTTCACGTGTCCTCTTTGTCACATGCGGAATCCTTTGTTCTCCTCTTATCTCATCTTCTATGTTTCTTTAGTTTTGTCCCAATTGTTCTGTTCATCTTCAATCCGAGACGGTCTTTAACCACCTAATTGCCTTTGTTTCTTAAGTGGCTCATATTCTTAATCTTATCTTGTAGGGGATTTCTCGGCACCTCCAAGGTCATGGCTTCGTCAACGGTAAGAGTCATTTGTGATCTTCACTCATCTAAGACCACTAGACCTTGTGTTTAGAATCTTTGGTCCTAACATCTATCTACCTACTTGGGTCTGATGTTCTCAGGGTCTTAGCAAGAAGCAATTTAAGAGGTCTATGACCAAGAAATCACACTCATGGTGGTGGGATAGTCACAATGCTCCCAAGAACTCAAAATGGCTTGCTGAGAATCTAGAGAGTATGTTGCTTCACTTAGCATAAGTAAGATCTCCACTTCATGTAGATTATTTCCCAAACCTGACTTTTGTTTTCTTTCCTGTTCTTGTTATGACTTCTCAGAGATGGATGACCGTGTGAACCACATGTTAAAACTTATTGAAGAAGACGCAGACTCTTTTGCCAAGAAAGCTCAAATGTATTACCAGAAGCGTCCCCAGTTAGTCCACCTTGTCGAGGAATTCTACCGCATGTATCGCGCATTGGCTGAGCGTTATGATCATGCTAGTGGTGAACTTCTGAAGAACTATCCATCTGAGATTCAGTCTCAGAGCTCTCTTGAGAAACCATCATCTCCCACCCAAGAAAAGTCGAGTAGCCGGCATAAAGAAGAGGATGATTCATCATCTTTGACAGATTCCGGTTCAGATTCTGATTCTTCCGCCGATGATGAAGACGGTGACGAGGCATTGATGCGCAGGATGGCTGATTTAGAGCTTGAACTTCAAGAGGCGAAACAGAAGCTCCTTCTCCAGCAAGAAAGTGTTAATGGTGAAAACAACACTGATATCCTTCACAAAATTACTGTGTATGAGGGAGAGCTTAGAGAAGCTAATGAAAAGATTCGAATCCACGAAGAAGAGATCGCTAATCTGAAGACTGAGCTTCAAAGCTGCATGTTCTCTAGAACAGAAGAAGATGCAGCAGCGACAAAAGTGCAGGCCTTGGAGGAAGAGCTGAGTATCGCGAGAGAAAAGCTTCAGCAGTTTGAGAAAGAGACTTGCTTTCTGAGAAATGAGCTGGTGATCGGTAAAGATGCTGAGGAGAAACTGCAGAGTTTAGAGAATGAGCTCAAGCTGGCTCAGAAAGAAACTGATACCTACAGAAACAGGCTCAACGTGGAGAAGAAAGAAGTCTTGAAGTTGCAGGAGAGACTGACAATGGTGAAAACTAGTTTACAGGACAGAGATAACGAGATAAGGGCACTGAAAACTGCAGTCTCTGACGCTGAACAGAAGATATTCCCAGAGAAGGCACAGGTCAAGGGAGAAATGTCAAAGCTGCTTGAAGAGAAAAGCCAACTTGGAGAGCAATTGAGAGAGCTGGAATCACATATAAGGCTAATCTCGGAAGCGAAATCTGAAATGGAGGAGAAACTTAAAGTTGAATCCGAGAAGATCAGTGCAATGAAAGGTGAAAGCAATGCGCTAAGAGAAGAGATTGGGAAGAGAGAGGAAAAGATAAAGGAAGCAGAAAAGCATATGGAGGAGCTTCATATGGAGCAAGTGAGGCTGAGAAGACGGTCTAGTGAGCTAGTAGAAGAAGTGGAAAAGACGAGAGTGATTGCATCTGATGTGGCTGAGCAGAAAAGAGAAGCAATAAGGCAGCTTTGTATATCTCTTGACCATTATAGAGATGGGTACGACAGGCTTTGGAGGGTTGTTGCAGGAAATAAGAGACGAGTGGTCTTAGCATCGTGAAGTTTAGCTAAGAGTAATATATGGACAATGACCATGTGTTGGTCTGTCTTTCGATCTCATTATAGTGTACTCTTTCGGACTTCAATGTTGTTTCTACGGGATGTTTGGAGGTTTGAAAATAAATTGCAGATGAATAATGTAATGTTGATATGATCTAGCTGTATAAATCAATGGTAACATTTTCTCATTATATGCAAAAGTCAAAGGAGATTGACTCAGATATTCTTTAACTAATAACAGACGCCAACACGTTTAACTGTTCTATTGGTTGAAGACAGGTGTAGTGATTGCACAACACATTAGACTGTTGCAGTGGTTAAAGACAAAGTAATGTATATTGTATTTTGGGTTCACCGTCTATATCGACCCTAAATTTTGGATATAACAATGGGTTTACTCATATTTTCATATTTAATCTAATTACACACAAAATAAAATGTATAAAGTCTAAGTATACTTAAACTTATTATATACCGATCTAATTAAATTTCTGACTCGATTACTATAGAATCATAGTCGATTTTGGTTCATACAACACAGAACTAGACCGAATCCATAATTTTTACCCGTTTCACGACCCGCTTCAACTTAAAACTGAACCCAATATCCTCTTATATTTTATCCAAAATTGGCTCTTCATCAGAAATCCCCAAATTCAAAAACAAACAGTAAATCTAAGAATTTTTTCTCCTTTGACGATGAGCAAAGTTAACTGATATTTCAAATGCATCTTTAAGTGCGTTGCAGGGAGAAATAAAGATGGTGTTCCTCGTAGATGTTGGTATAGCGAAGCTATAGTGGTGAAACTCTCAAAAACGGATAACAATCCATACCGAAGATACTCTGATGTGTTCATGCTGCAGCTAAAAAGGTAAGTTGAAATCAATGTCTGAGTAGTATGTCTTCCTCACACTTGCGATTTGTTACAGTTTAGACGAACTAAATGCTGTATTTCATGACTAGTTTTGGTTTTGGTTTTTTTGTGTGCAGGAATCGGATGACAAACATGTGTTTAAGTGGATATATGAAGCTGTTTTGAATGAAATTGATAGCTTGGAGGCTAATTTTCGTAGACTCACTAAAGATTTTATTGCTTTTCGATTGGAAATTGAGAGGATGCAAAAAGAGATGGAAAGTAGCATTTGTGATTGAGACTAAAAAATGGGTTAAGAAGTTGGTTGTTGTCGTTGTTATTCTCTTCATGGTTGGATGTATGACTTTGAAGTTTGTAGGATGATTGAGAGAGGTTATTCTTTTCATGGTTTGTTGCTCTCTTTGTTAGAGTCAACTGTAGAATGGTTCCATTGTTGTCTTGGCTTTGTTATAGTTGAATTGTCTTTTATGTAATTGCCTGTTAATGGAATCATCTCTTTATATTTATGTTATTTTCATTGTCTATTATGTAATTGGTAATGGAAACACTAAAACTGATCTAGATTAGATTGATAAGTTTAAACATCCAAAATACAAGAGTCAAACATACAAATACCAGACACACAAAATTTCAAACACTGAGTTTGTCTCAGAGGAAATCATATTTCCTAATAACCGAAATAGTTCTAATGTCAAACATCTAAAATCTAAAAAGCCAATGACCACACCATACATAACTCAGTCTTCATCTTGTAGTGTTAATTGAGTTAGTTGTCTTTGAGTTCCATCTCCTTGAGTTAGAGTTGGTTGACTTGATTTCCCTTGTGAAGCATGTATACAATGAATCAAATAAGAACAAAACAAATGAATTGAAACAGAACAAAAGAAATGGAACAATTAAAATATAATGAATCAAAATAGAATATGTGATTGTGCTTCTTGTGAAACCGAGTATTGTGGTTTGGTTTTTCATATATCTTATAATGCATTGTCATCTTGTTGGTTTGCTTCTTCTTGGTAGGAGATTCATTAAATCCTTTCTTCCTATTCTCTTGTGCACTTCCTTTCTTTCGCCCGGGTATAGAGCATGGTGGAGGCTGATGGATATTTGGTCCAATTGTTGATGAGCAAAAAGCTAGACTGCTCTCATTCATCTTTCCCCATGTCGACGAGCAGAACCAATGGCAAACGAACTCTTCCGGCTCAAGCCTTTCTGATGATTGTAGCATATACGTAGACACAAGGGATTCCACACAAATCAAACTTCCGACAGCTACGTGTTTCCCTATCCAAGTTAACTCGATAAGAGCAGCCTCTCTTAATCACTTCATACAGTCCATTTGTGATCCTATGTATTGTACACTCCGCAGCAACCACATACTATGTGGCTAAGAACTCTTCCATATAGGGTGTACAAATTACTTTGTGCTTAGTGTTTAGCACTGACCGTTTTGCTATACGTACCAAGGCTAAACTCCTTATTTTGTAGAGTATGGGAACAAAAAGCTTCCCTCTTGCCTTGACGATTGACGATTGACACGTTGAATGACTCAACAAAGTTGTTTTCAACGTCCTCACTGTAATTCCCCAGCCTTTGAAAGGCTCTGCTCCATGTCCATGGTTACTGTGTCATCACCTTGTCATAAAGAGATTCATCATTCTCAAAAATTCTGCCCAAATTTGCCTCAAACTCACTCTCACTGTAACTCCAAGCCAAACTCCAGGTAGTGCTTCAAGGGATGTTTCAATTGTCTTCATGGTCGATCTTGCTTTGCCTGTACTTATAAGAATATCTTCAAATCCAGCATTTTCTATCTCTTCCAGTAGTTTACCATAGCTAAGTAGTCTAGGATCATAATGAATTTCAGTATCTTCAATTGCCAAAGCCACATGAGCTCCTTTTACACCATTAACCGATTATAGGACTCTTTCTATGGTTGAAGAACAAGAGGTACAAGTCATACCGTTAATTCTTATTCTACAAACTTGTCTAGACCTCTCATTAGCCTCGTTTTCAATTAAAGAAGCTTTAAATCCAGCATCCTCAATAGTCTCACGCATTGTCTCCACCTATATGCAAACAAAATGCAGAAAATTTAGAACCCTATCCATCAAAATAAATCCCATGAAACCCCCTAAATACCAAATCAATTCTGCTCAGAATAAAGCTCAACCGATTCACATATCACTGCAATTGAGAAAAAGGATCAAATTACTCGATTGAGAGAAAGATCTTAGCTTACATCGACAGATTTAGGGTAAAGCAAGATTTGAGCCCGATCGTTGAGCGCATCAATAACATCTTCGTGAATTCCAGGGAGTCATTTAATTGCTTTCTCAACAAATCCAGCACAAGCAGAACAAGTCATACCAGAAACACAAAAAATCACCCTAGAAATCTCTTCATCAACCTTACTCCCTGCCGTCTCCGATGACGATCCAGCACTACCACAAAACCTGCTTAAGTGCTTTCGCACCACCAGGTAATGCTTGGTGAATCTCTCTTTCTGCATGCATGTTAACGCCAAAAGCTTCATCGCCATTGAAAAATCACCAGAATAGTTTCATCTCGTAGAATCCGGTACTCAGATGAATATGATTCTACTTTTTTGGTTTGTTAGAAATGTGAGACTTTTAAATGGGAGAAACTGTGTTGCTTTCATTGATGCTGTTGTGAACTATGTCTGGAGAACTGGGAGAAACCTACAACAATATAGGTATGATACAGCTAAAATTGCTTACAAATGTGTTGGTGGGGATGACTATTCTTGGAGGATCTATTGCTCTAGATTAGGAAGAACAAATGAATGGAAGCTTAGAATATTCAACAAGGTTCACTCATATGCACTAACTAGAAGGTGTGTAATGATGAAGGTTCTTGTAATTGTTTGGTTAGTTTTAGACAAGATAAGAAAAGAATCTGATTACAACATGCCAACGAAGATGGAATCTTATATGTTTGAGAAATGGAAGGTGACGGTTACGAGACATCAATGTCAAACAACAAGGAAGAAGGCTCTTAGGTGGATCGAGAAGGAGTATGATACTCAATTTTCTTGACTCAGGGACTATGGTGCAGAGATTATTGAATCGAATACATACTACGCCGTAACTATTGAGGCAATATCTAACGAAGAAAGCCAAATGTTTTCAGTCGATTCTATGTTTGCTTCGTGCAATTTAAGACCACTTGGAAGGAGACATGTCGACCATTGATTGGTGTTGATGGATGTTTCTTGAAGGATAAGATGAAAGGAGAGTTGTTGGTGGCGTTAGAGAGAGACGCCAATAACCAAATATATAATATAGCTTAGCGTTGTCTCTAAGTAAAGAATATGGAAAATTGGATGGATTTGATGTTCCTCATATTTTGTCGGTTTTTAGCTCATTATTACAGTTATATTTGGGGAATTTGTCTGTGTTTTATTAAGATTTCAGGTCAAAAACGTTCAGAGTTGGAATCATGCTTGAAGGTGGACTTTGGAGAAGTATGAAGCGTTTTCTAGTATTCTCCATGAGAGGAAGGATCGATCGGTCAATACAAAGATTGATCGATTAACGAGAAATATGCGCACGATCTGAAGAACGACTTGGCTTCTAAGAGATTGACTCAATATCCGAAGATTAATCGATCAACACAAGGATCGATCAATTGATGCCCTTCGAAGAAACCTAATTTCACGATTTTTCAGCTCTTGTTTTGAAACCTATAAATACTTTTTTCCCATTTTATTTTAGAAGTGGTCTTTGAGCTTAAGAAGAACGATTTTTACAGAAGTTTGAGAGTTTGTAAGCTAGGAAGAAGATCTCTTCACACCTCAGAAGAATTTATGAATCCTATTTCTATTTCTTAATGTAATTTTAGTTTCAGTTCACCATGATTTGCTTGGTTCATTGTTCTATGTCTGAGTAGATCTTAGATCGGACTTAGAGATTCTAGGGTTTTAGAATTCAACTGTTAGGGAACAAATAGGATTGATGAATGGAACATTCTCTTTCTAATACTTGAGCTTAATGCATAGATTAGCTTGATCACCTAGTCGATGATTTTAGGTTGTTAACTTTCCAGAAGTTCGTTAAGAACCAGAACTAGATTAGAAGAGCAATTCCTTCACTACCAATGAAAGTTGATGTTAGGTTGGGTTGTGGGTAATTTAACCTAAACAATAAAGCCTATTTCTAATCTAAAACCAACGAGAGTTAGGATCTTTAGATTATTAGTAGAGGGGTAGATTCAACTAGAGTTGGTTTATCTTTATTTATGTTCAAGCCGAGAATATGATTAGATTAGTTCCTGAATAGTTTCCCTGAGAAGAGTTCTAACTCTTGAATGAATACCTGATATTCGATTGCTTTAGTTTATTGTTTACATCCACGTTAAGTTATTAGTATTTATTTCTCTAATTTTGATTGATATAGCTTGCGATTTGATAGAAGTTAAAAGTGTGATTTTTTTCTCTAAGGAATTCGACCCCTAAGTACTATTACATTTGTTGTGCACTTGCAGTAAGATATAGGATTAAAACTCATTGTATCATGGTTTCTCCACAAAATAAAGGAGGACTTAGAATTAGAAGATGGCGAAGGGTACATTATCATGTCTGGTCGTCAAAAAGTGTGTTTTTAATTGTTTTAATTTACCATGAGCTTTTCGTAGTTTTTTACATGGAATGTTTAGTTGTTTGATGAAGTAGTTTTTAAATTGTCTACTTGTTGAATTGTTTATTCATATGGTCCCATTATGCAGTCCCAATTGTACAGTTGTTTATAAATATGGTCCCAATGTGTTTGTCTCAACATGAAATTTATTTTTTTGTCTCTAATTTGTTTGTCTCGACATAAAATCTATTTTGTTGTGTCCACATGGTGTTTGTATTGTTGTTTATAATATTGTATCGACTTAATTTCATTTGTATATTATTTGAATGGTATCTAACAGATTATTGTGATTTGTGTGTTAGGGATTGGTTTGTGCTGTTGAAAATGAGCTTCCTTTGGCTGAGTATCAGATGTGCGTTAGACACATCTACAGAAATGTCAAGAAACAACACAAAAAGAAGATCAACTGGGAAACTAATAAGATATCTGTGTTGTACAAGCCTGACTTGATAGGGCCAAGAAATTTCATTCAGGTGATAGAGTCTACTGTCTTTGGTCATAGTTGTCACATAAAGGCAACAATATTTTCAGAAGGAGGGACAGGCAGAGAATCTCAGGAGCAAGAAGAGATTAAGCAGTATTATAAGTCGTTTCTCTAGAGTTTGGTTTTTACGATACTAGTGTTTTTGATAGCCATGGTCTTCATGTATATCCCAGGAATTAAAGATTTACTGATGTTTAAGGTTATTAATATGATGACCGTTGGAGAAATCATAAGGTGGGTTTTGACTACCCCTATTCAGTTTATCATTGATTGGAGATTTTATACAGGCTCTTACAAGGCATCAATGAAAGCAACATAGTTAAAGAAAACCATATTTTCTTCAAGCAATCTTTCAGCAGACTGAGTATAATCTTGATTCTTGTGTCTGTGATCGTGAGCTTCATCTTCCTCTGCTTCTTCACTATCTCCTACTCACTTTCTGGGTAAACATTATGCTTGACTCAAGGCTCATCTCTAAAGGCTTGAATTTCTCGCTCAAGCTCGACGCTTCTCGCTTAGCTTGTTCTTCATCGTTTGAACTGTTGCTATCGTTCTCACGAGCCTTGTTGCTTCTGTCGTCTATCTCAATAATTGGTACCACCTGCCACGAATTCTCCTCCATCATCTATATCTATCGATCTCCAGAGCAAATTTCAGGTTTCATATTTCTCAGAAACAAAAATTTGGGGATTTTGGTGTTTTAGGGTTTGTAAAATTTCAGGTTTGTTAATTTGGGTTTATTTTACGAATGGGTCAACTAAATGGGTCCTAGTTTAATTCTAGTCTGGTCAAAATTGGGTTTATCTTTGGTTAACAACTGGACTAAGACCGAAACCATTTTTATCGATAATAGTAACCTGTAATTAAGCAAGCACAAAAGTGTGCAATTAGATCGACTTTCAAATACTCTATGTCCAATTGGATCAATTATTGAATAAGTTAAGGTGCAATTAAACTTTATACATTTTATTTTGTGTGTAATTAGTCGAGGACATGTAGCCCAATAGTGTTGTCATTTTACAAATCCTCAAGGTACCAGGGATCGAACCACCTACCTGCAGCATAAGAAGAGAAATTAAAAGCCACTAGGCTAGTTGACAAAAAAAATATGGAAGATAAAGTTTGGGTACCTTGTATTTTGGTGAAAGATACTTAACATTTTGTGGTAGAATTGTTAGTTAATTTAGGGAATTAGGCCCAAAGAGTGATAAATGTGGGCTAGGGTAAAGAAGCCCAGTCGTGGTAGTTGCAAAGGAGGATGAGGAGGAGAAAGTATAGTGACAAGATTGGGCAATGGTGGATATGGTTGGAGGTAGGTAACACCATTTCTTCATGTCGCTTTCCTTCGTGGTAGGTCTGTGTTTATATCTCTTTATTATAATAGAAATTTAATATTAATATTATATCTCTGCCTTCTCCTATCCATTAATACGATCACCAAAATAATTTTTAATATGAATAACAATGACGACGACGACAGAGATCTACTATTACAAATTTATTTTATTATCAAAGTCAATTGAGTGGTTGTTGCGAAATTGACTCTTGACATCGAGAGAAGGGACTATATATGATTCTCTACTGTGCCGCGCGGTTTTATTACGTACCACTGCTTCTTTCTTTTCAAAAAGATAATTTTAATTATGTTTTCTTAACGACGTCAAATATAACGCCGTCTCAGAGTTGTTGCAAATCACTGTTTCACACCTCTTTTCCCTTTTTTTTCTTTTGTCGCCGTGACGATGTTCGTTTTCTGGGTCAAACCATTATTTGTCTTTTTTTTTCTTTCTGTGTGCTACGATTTTGTTTTATTTATATAAATCTGAATTTTATATATATACCAAAGGGGATCGGTGAGGATCCACAAAAATCAAGTACAATCATACTAGCTAAGAGCTTACAAACATATGACTGATAACGATCTTCCCCAACTACAAGGGCCTCTGTTCTCTATGAACTTTTATAAAATCCCTATATTATTTGACGGTGTTGGGTAGCTTTGCATTGACCATAGGGCCCAAGCCGATTAAATCTAGTTCGGTATTCCTAGTAGGCTATTATTAAAGATGGCTGAACAGAGTTGTTTTCATTTTATTTATTCTTTTTGAAAATTATGCAACACTTTTTTCTTTTTAAAGCGAATGGTTTATAAAATTATACAGACGTACAGTATATATAGATGGCCAGCTAAATTTGAATGAACTCTTTTTAATTTTATAGTCCAACTTAATTAACCAAAACAAATGTTACTTTATTGTACGTGCATCTAAAACCTACAACTTTGATTTAATTTAATAAATGATCAATGTACCAACAAAGAAGATGTAGAAAGTAGGCTGAATTAAATTAATATCCATGATTTAACTGAAATTGGATGGATGATTATGGTTTTTGTTAAATTAGTTCTACATGAGCTGAAATAAATTTAATTAATAATACCTTATTAAATTGTTGACAAAGAGTTGATGAAAGAAAAGTGAAACTATATTAACCATGAGAAGAAGAATTGCAGAGAGCTCTTTTAGTTACAATCTAAAAAGAAAATAACCCAATCTACTTAAGTCAAATCATAAACACAAAACTGTTTAACAATATCGATTTCTACAGATCATCTAATAGCCCCCCTCAAGATGGCAAGTGGATGTTTTGAAGTGCCATCTTACCCAGAAAACTGTGGAATGGTTCAACTGATAATGCTTTGGTGAATAAATCTGCAGTTTGCATATCACTTTGTACATGTAGAGTCTTGATTACTCTTGCTTCAACTAGTTCTCTAACTTTGTGACAGTCCAGTTCAAGATGTTTCGTTCGTTCGTGATATACAACATTATTAGCTATGTGTATTGCCGCCTGTGAATCACAATAGAAAGCAACGATTTTGTGTTGTGGAACTTGCATTTTTGTCAACAAGTTAACCAACTATTGAACCTCTTTTGTTGTAAATCCCATACCTTTGTATTCTGATTCTGCATGTGAATGAGAAACTGTTGGCTGCTTCTTGAATTTCCAGGAGACAAACGATGATCCTAGGAACATACAATAGCGTGAAATTGATCTTCGAGTATCTTGGCAAGAAGCCTAGTCAGCATCTAAAAAGGCTTTCAAAGTTAAATCAAAATTAGAAGAGTAAAATAATCCTAATCCAACAAAATTCTTAAGATAATGTAAGACTCTATGAGCTGCACTCAAATGAGATTGTTTAGGATTAGAAGTGAATTGGCATAGTTTGTTAACGGCATAGGTGATGTCTGGCCTCGTGATTATGAGATACATCATTTGTCATACTAATCTTCTATATGATTCTGGATTTTCCAATGGCGGTTCTACAGTGTATGAAGCAAGTTTCAAACTCGGGTCCATTGGTGTACTAACTGGTTTGCATCCAAGTAAGCATGCTTCTTCAAGTATCTCTAAAGTATACTTCCTTTGTTTCATTGATATACCAGAAGAGAACTTAGCGAGTTCTAGTCCAAGAAAATACTGAAGAGTTCCTAAGTTTCTTAACCTGAAACATTTCTCTAAAGCACTTGTAATTTCTATAACCAAAACATCATCATTTGCAGTGATAACTATGTCATCTACATAAACCAAAACAGCCACATATTTACCACCAATATTCTGAATAAAAAAATATGATTTGTATGAGATTTCTAAAACTCAAACCTTGCAAAGTCTCACTGAATGTAAGAAACAATTGTCTACTAGCTTGTTTGAAACCATATATGCACTTATGAAGTTTACACACAACATTCTCATGAAGAATATTACTTGGTTTAGGAGTATATCCAGGAGGAAATGACATATATATCTCTTCATCCAAGTCTCCATTTAGAAAAGCATTTGAAACATTTAGTTGTGTCAAACTCCAATGCTTTGTTGCTGCTACTGCAATAAGAGTTTTAACAGTTTTCATTTTAGCAACTAGTGAAAAGGTATCTATAAAATTTATGCCTTCTCTTTGAGTGTATCCTTTATATACTATGTGAGCTTTATAACACTCCAAAGTCCCATTTGCATGAAGTTTTGTTTTATATACCCGTTTGCAACCTATAACCTTCTTGTTTGGTGGCAAAGAGCAAATGGACCATGTGTTAGAATTCTGCAAAGCGATCAACTCTTCATTCATAACATCCATCCATTCCTGAAATTTTTTTGCTTGGTTAAATCTATTTGGTTCGGAATGCATAGAAACAGAACAAATATAATCATTATATTCTTTAGTTAACTGATTATAGGACATATAACCAGGTTGTTTAGATTGTCGTTTAGAAAGAGCTATAACAGTTGCGTCCATGTCATTTGCTATGTTAATGTGATCTTTCTATCTCGTGTATTTTGACATAGAGTCATCATTCTGCATCTAAAAAACAGGATCCATAGATTATGTTTCACTAATTTTTTAAGGAAAAATATGTTCATGAAATGAAACATTACGAGAAATAGAGATAGCATTGGGTTCCAATTCTAGCAACTTATAGTCTTTGTAGCCTACTAGATAACCAAGAAAAATACAGGGCCAAGATTGAGGTTGGAACTTGTGACGGTGTTTAGATGAAGTTGATGCAAAACAGAGTGAACCAAACACTCTCAACTTGTATAATCGGGTTTCTTATGAGTAAGTACTTTATAAGGACTTAGACTTTTAAGTAAGGGTGTGGGAATTCTATTTATTAGGAAAACTGCTGGCAAACAGTCTCCCCAATATTCAATCGGAACAACACTTTGAAAGAGTAAGGATCTAGCAACATTTAAAATGTGTCGATGCTTACGCTCCACTACAGATTTTTGCTCTGGAGTTTCCAGACAAGAGTGATAAGGAGTTATACATTTCTCACGATAAAGCTTATTAAAACGCAATTCTGATGCATTGTCTGATCTTACACCTTTTACCTTTGTGATGTACTAGTTTTCTATCATAGTTAAGTAATCTGGAAATAGCTGCAATACTTCACTCTTTGTACGTAAAAGATAGACCCATGTGACTCTCGTATGATCATCAACAATTGTTAAGAAATACTTTAAACCTTCATGAGTTAGAATAGAAAATAGACCCCACATATCTATATGCAATAAATCAAAAGGTTTGTCAGACATGTTATTATGAGAAACGAAAGGCGAATGTTTTTTCTTAGCAAGAGGGCAAATATCACAACAAAAATGGTATTTATTTCATTGTTTTATTCCAAGAGTACTAGCAATAGAATCTATTTTTGCAATGGACGGATGTCCTAAACAATTATGCCACAAAGTAGTGTCTAAAAACACATTAACAAAACCAACAAATTATGAATTGATAAGATGATTGAAGTCTTTTCAAGAACATAAAGGTTTGAGATTTCTTCAGCTTGACCAATCATGAGCCCCTTGGAAAGATCTTGTATCAAACAAGTTGTTTTATCAAAAATAAGACGACAATTTAAGGTATTTTGTCAATTGACTAACACTTAAAAGACTTAAACAAAAGTTAGAGATATATAAAACATTGTTCAAAATGAGGTGCTCATTCAGTTTTACTTGACCAATCTCTGCAACAGTGATATGCAAACCTGTTGGCAATTATACTTTCTTATATACTAATGCAGCTAAGTTAGTGAATAGACTCTTATCATGAGACACATGGTGAGTGGCTCAACTATCAACAATCCAGGACTTAGATGACAAGAGGCTTCCTATAGTACGAAGGACTCCTACAAAACGCAGAGAGCTTTTAGAGAAACTCATACCAGGTCAAGTAGTGATCGTGCCATCAGATGTTAAAGCCTCATTTTCTTGGGTCAATGGTTGAGATAGCTGAGAATTGAAGTAAGCTATAACTCCCTCAATTTGATCTTTCACATTCCCGCAATAGAATTTTCCTTCGGAGTATCGATCAACACATGGTTTAACCGTGGGGCCTTTTGCGTGTGCTAAAAACCATGAGGATATCCATAAATCTTATAGCATTTGTTGATTTGTGCCATGTATATCCACAATGAGAACATATAGGACGTTGAGCCATTTGTTGATTGAATGTTGCGTTGACGGTAGCATTAGTTATCTCTGCAGTACCAACTTGAAAGACAGAAGAATTCTGTGGAGGAACTATGTTCCTTTGGCTCTGATCTTGGTCAAGTAAATTGTATACTTCTGCAAGTTCTGGTACAGGTTTCTTCATGATTATTTGAATCCTTGCATTTGAATAAAGTTTCAAGAAGTATGCAGGTCGCAAGCATGAGGGGGAAGATGTGCAAATCCGTTATTTTATATGAGGATTTCATATTGAACTTCACAACATATACTTAATTTGGAATTACTCTTTAATTACCAAACTCGTGGAAAAGGCAGCCTTGTTGGAAAGTCACTTAAAAAGGAACTCAAAATGTTTGGTGAACATAAGTGAGTATTGGTTGGAAACCAAGCTTAGTCTGGGAGAGGGTTCCGACAAAATAATAAGAAATGAAGGAATAATGTCGTGAACAAGAATAATCGCACTCCATGTGCTACTAGAGGAAAAAACATTCAAGAGCTTAGAAAACTGTTCTTGGAGTATGATTTAGATGTGGAAGTCTCTACCCAAAAGTTCATAATTTTCCGGAAGAGAACTCGTGGGAGAAGAACGTTAGATCAGTTGGGATGAAAGCATGTTATAACTGTGGTGAGACTGAGAATTTCAAGGTGAACTGTCCAAAGTTTAGGCAATCTAGAGGGAAACGTGCACGGGATGGACTATACCCACCACCGAAGAGGATTGTTGCGATGTTAAGAGTATACTCGATGGCAAGGTCATCAGATCCAAGAACATCTTGTACGATTACTAGTAAGTTCTATCAATTACCTTAACATTTCTTTTTGTGAAATTGCATGTTGCTTCTTGTGTGTTGTATTAGGCCTCTAGCGTTCGAAGAAATGTGTAAAGATCTTTAACATAGATGAGGTGACGATCCATGTATTGTTTGATTATATGGTATCATATTATTTTGTGCACCGGAGAATGATTTAAAATGATAAATTATAGAAGAAATTGGAGAATCATAACGGTTTATTCCGAATTTTTGGTAGATAATTGATGAACACCCTTAAAAATATTTTGATATATTAATATATGGGAAACTTACTTAAATAACCTACTTTATTTTATAAATTACTTAAATAACCTACTTTTAAAAAAATTACTTATATAACCTATTTTCTGATATTTTTAATTACCAAAATACTCATTTCCTTTATAAAAATAGAAAAAAAATTACCAGTTTTTAGGTTAAGATAAGTAGATAACTTGAAAAAATATAATTAATCTCAAGTTAAACTATATGTTTTAGGGTTACATAATTGAAATTTTTTTGTTCTGGTCAAATTTCTGCAAGTTTGTCAGAATCTCGCAGACTTCCTACAAGTTTGTCGGAATCTGGCAGACTTTCTGCAAGTTTTCCAAATTTCTGGCAGATTTCTTGCAAGTATACCAAAATTCTGACAGATTTCTTGCAAGTCTGCCAAAATTCTCCTGCAAGTTTACCGAAAATCTGGTACACTTCCTGCAAGTGTGCCGAAATCTGGTAGAGATTTCCTGCAAGTCTATCGAAATCTGGCAGACTTCCTGCAAGTCTATCAAACATCTGGCAGACTTCCTGTAAGTCTGCCAAAAATATGGCATACTTCCTGCAAGTCTACCAAAAATCTTAACAGACTTCGTGTAAGTCTACCAATAATCTGGCAGACTTCCTGCAAATCTACCAAAAAACTGGCAGACTTCTTACAAGTCTGCCAAAATCTGGTAGACTTCCTGCAACTCTGTCAAAAATATGGCAGACTTCCTACAAGTCTACCAAAAATCTAACAGACTTCCTGCAAGTCTACCAAAAATCTAACAGAGTTCCTGCAAATCTACCAAAAATCTAACAGACTTCATGCAAGTCTACCAAAAATCTGGCAGACTTCGTGCAAATCTGCCAAATTTCTAGCAGTTTTCCTACAAGTCTGCCGAATTTATGGCACATTTCCTACAAGTCTAGAAAAAAAAATTCGTAAAAATTTTTTGTTTAGGCACATATCGATCGATCTGATACAAGATCGATCGATCTTTGCCTCTCGGGTAAATATTTTTTTTGTAAGCATTTTTTAATTTTTTTTTTGGATTTCATGTGTAAAACACAGATAGATTGCTCTATAGTTAAAAAGTTAAATATACATATGTTGAAATATTGTGAAATGGTTTAATCCAGTGTTCCAATAGATTTTGTTAACTGTTTTCAATTAAGGGTTATAGCATCACATATATGGGTAAAGGCAAGAAACAATAGGATAAGACGACAATAACCATTGAGATCTTTCGAGTATGTGTTTTTCGAGTTTGGAGATGTTAGATTTGGATTTGATACGACTACGTTATAGTAATGATACTAGTATTCAAGTTACATATACACGTTGAATAATTTCAATACTATGAAATTAATGTAAAAGCCGTTTGGTTTAGTTTAGACACAATCTGGTAGATATACGCTTGCTTTGAATTGAAGTGCATTTGTGTCTGGAGAAATATAAAGAAGAAGAAAACCTTGGAACAATTTTTTACTTCATTGAATGTGAATCAAAGAGTACAAGACAATATATATATTTTTAGAAAGAGTAGGTTATCTAAATAATTTAAAAATAAAAATATTATCTTAGTAATTTATAAAATAAAGTAGATTATATTAGTCTATTTTTTCTTTTTATATTATAGAGCTATTGAAATCAAGAACAACTTAAATGATATTCAAGATCATGATTGAAGTAGACAACAACTCTAATGAATTTGTCATCTTTCCATCGTTTTAACAATAGTAAATGTTCCTTATTTACACCTATTGAAAATTAAAGTTTAGATAAGATCAAATTATTTGAATATTTCTAAAACTAGTTTATATATTATTATTAGAGGGCGATATATAGAGTGCATATGTCAGTACAAAATTTGCTTAAACTAAAATACATATAATAATACTAAATAATTCACCTAATTTATTAAAGTCCAACTAGACTCATATTATGACAATAATAATCACAAAGTTATAGCAAAAAGCATAAAGAACTTCCTAGTATTCATGTTATGCTATGAATATGATGGATTCCTCACCAATTAAGTACGACACGTTAGACTTTTTAAGCCAATACATTTGTTCAACATATGAATCAACAAATTTAAGAATCAACAAGTTAGTTTTGTTATTGCATTTTTGGCAGCGACATAAAATTTGTTTTTATATTAAAAGCATAAATCGGGTTTATGAATGTTTTTTGATTAAATTAAATATGTTTAGTAGTTTCAAAATACATGAAAACGAAAGACAAAAAGAACTTGACTTTATACAAAAAAGATAAAAGTGTGCACATCTTCCTCTTCACCAAACCCTTTCTCAATTTATAGTTTTTTACCTACCCCCATCAACACCAAGCCCACTAACACACGGTCCATCACCGTTAAATCTAACGGTCGTTTATTATTTCAGCGTTCACCAACTCCCCGTACCTAACGTCGTCTTCTTTTTGCCGTTGGGTCTTAAATCTCAAACCAACCAAACTTCTCCACCTTATAAATTACTCTCTCTCACCTTCATTTCTTCCTCAGCAGCTTCTTCTGCTTGTTGTTCATTCGGCGACCACAATTTCCCACCGGAGTTTTATCAATTACTGTGAAATACTTAATTCGAGAGCGAAGAGTTATGGACCTTCTCTTGCTGGAGAAGTCTCTAATTGCCGTCTTTGCGGCGGTGGTTCTTGCCACGGTCATTTCCAAGCTCCGCGGCAAAAAACTGAAGCTACCTCCTGGTCCTATGCCGGTTCCTATCTTCGGAAATTGGCTACAAGTCGGAGATGATCTCAATCACCGTAATCTCGTCGATTACGCTAAAAAATTTGGCGACCTCTTCCTCCTCAGGATGGGTCAGAGAAACCTAGTGGTTGTTTCTTCACCGGATCTGACTAAGGAAGTACTTCATACACAGGGCGTTGAATTTGGATCAAGAACCAGAAACGTCGTGTTCGATATTTTCACGGGAAAAGGACAAGATATGGTGTTCACTGTTTACGGTGAGCACTGGAGGAAGATGCGAAGGATCATGACGGTTCCGTTCTTCACCAACAAGGTTGTGCAGAGGAATCGCGAAGGATGGGAATTCGAAGCTGCGAGTGTTGTTGAAGATGTGAAGAAGAATCCAGATTCTGCAACTAAAGGAATTGTGTTGAGGAAGCGTTTGCAATTGATGATGTACAACAATATGTTCCGTATCATGTTCGATAGAAGGTTCGATAGCGAGGATGATCCTCTCTTCGTTAGACTTAAGGCTTTGAACGGAGAGAGAAGTCGATTGGCTCAGAGCTTTGAGTACAACTATGGCGATTTTATTCCTATCCTTAGACCATTCCTTAGAGGCTATTTGAAGATTTGCCAAGATGTGAAGGATCGCAGAATCGCACTCTTCAAAAAGTACTTTGTTGACGAGAGGAAGTAAGTCGTTTTGTTTCGATTGCTTACTATCTTTGAGTTTGATTTTAGGGCTTTTGAAAACAAAAATTGATGAATCAATCACCACAGGCAAATTGCAAGTTCTAAGCCTACGGGAAGTGATGGATTGAAATGCGCCATTGATCACATTCTTGAAGCTCAGGATAAGGGAGAAATCAACGAAGATAACGTCTTGTACATTGTCGAGAACATCAATGTCGCTGGTAACTATATCTTCCTTGTAGAATACGTAATCAATCCTCTAGATGTCTCTTGCTTGCATACGGAATTGGTACTAGTCTTTAAACTGAATTCTACAACTTCCTAGTTGTTACCATAACAGGAAACTATATCTCGGATAGAATTTTCTTGTCAGAATTCTTTAGATTGAAAATTGAGATTTGTGTGGTTCTGTGATGCTGATATCTTGATTTCTCTCTTAACAGCTATTGAGACAACATTGTGGTCAATCGAGTGGGGAATTGCAGAGCTAGTGAACCATCCTGAAATCCAGTGTAAGCTAAGGAACGAAATCGACACAGTTCTTGGACCAGGAGTGCAAGTCACAGAGCCTGAGCTTCACAAACTTCCATACCTCCAAGCCGTGATCAAGGAAACTCTTCGTCTAAGAATGGCTATCCCTCTCCTCGTGCCTCACATGAACCTCCACGACGCTAAGCTCTCTGGCTACGACATCCCAGCAGAAAGCAAAATCCTTGTCAATGCCTGGTGGCTAGCAAACAACCCTGACAGCTGGAAGAACCCTGAAGAGTTTAGACCCGAGAGGTTCTTTGAAGAAGAAGCACACGTGGAAGCAAACGGTAATGACTTCAGGTATGTGCCATTTGGTGTTGGGCGTAGAAGCTGTCCCGGGATTATATTGGCATTGCCCATTCTGGGAATCACCATTGGTAGGTTGGTCCAGAACTTCGAGCTTCTTCCTCCACCAGGACAGTCTAAACTGGATACTACTGAGAAAGGTGGACAATTCAGCTTACACATTCTTAACCACTCGACGATCGTTATGAAACCAAGAGCCGTTTAATAAAGCCAAGAAAGTAAATGACTTTATTATCATGTTTGTGAAATCTTTTTGAGTATTCCTTGTTTTGCCTTTGTAAGATGTCTTGTGTAAAATGTCTTTAAATGGTTCAGTCTATGATTACAATAATTATTGTTGCCCATTGTTCTGAATGGACATTGATTCTAGTATATTAATCATTTCAAACCTAATTATTGCTGTTTATTCTTAGTACTATTAATGATTAGGTTTCTTGGTGGTAACGTTTGTTGAATCCTTCTTAAACCTATTAGAGCTCATTACACGATGTCACGATGTGTGTCAAAATATTACTACATTAAGAAATCAATGGTTTCGACTTTCGACCAGTACTCTATTAGAGCTCGAAGTAGAGGCCATTATATCGTCTTATCTCTTATATAATAAAAAGCATAATATTAACTTAAATACCGTGTTATATTATATGTTTTAGACTAGGTTGTATTGTTACTAGAAAATATTATCACATAATATTTGTCACACAATTATATCTTATTATATAAAGAAGAGTTTCTCAAAGTTAGTAATTAACAAGATTCTTCCACGTGTCACATCCAATGATCCAAAATTTTTCTGGATTTTTTTCAAACTAAAGAAATTTTTTTAAAATATATTTATTCAGTTTTTAGCTTATCCAAATCTAAAAGAATTTCTTACCTAAAAAGAAATCTTAATTTAAAAGAAAATCAGGAATATTAATTGTTAAATAAATTAATTTTAACAAAAAGTAAGTTTCATTACTAATCTTATTATATAAAGTAAAATATTATAATAAAAACTTATTTATAAAAAACGAAAAATGTATATATATATATATATTATATTATGAATCATATTTATCTATAAAAAATCTCAATCTAATAATTCATAAAAAATTATTTCTAACGAAAAGTAATTTTCATTAGTAATCTTATTATATAACGGAAAATATTATATTAAAAATTATTTATAAAAACGAAAATTATATATATATATATATATGATATTTTGAATCATATATATTTATAAAAAATCCTAAACTTATAAGATATATATCTTTAATTATAATTCTAATAGAAGATAATCTAAATACTCCTAAATATTTATACGTATACATAATCCTAAATTAAAAAAATATACATAATCATAGTTTAAAAGGGAATTGTGAATATTAATTGTTATGTATACATAAACACATAGACGATTTTTAAATACCTTCTAACTTTTCAAGCTTTCTCCAATTTTTTTTTTTTGTTTACATCTAGAGCATTCAATGAAAACAAACAAAGATGGTGAAAATTTTAAATTTAATGTATTATTATTTTATTTTACTATTATTAGCTTGAAATCTTATCATCTTATTATATAAAGAAGAGTTTCTCAAAGTTAGTAATTAACAAGATTCTTCCATGTGTAAGATCCAATGATCCAAAAAATTTCTGGATTTATTTGTTTTTCTTAAAATAGGTCAAAAAAGTTTTAAATATATTTCTTCAATATTTAGTTTATCCAAATCTTAAAAAAATTCCTAACCTAAAAAAAATCTTAATCTAAAAAAAATTGAGAATATTAATTGTTAAAAAAAATAATTTTAACAAAAAGTAATTTTCATTACTAATCTTATTATATAAAGAAAAGTATTATATTAAAAACTATTTACAAAAACCGAAATATATATATATATATATATTATATATTTATCTATAAAGAAATACTAATCTAATAATTCTTAAAGAACTATTTCTAACAAAAAGTAATTTTCATTAGTAATCTTATTGTAAAAAATAATATTATATTAAAAGTTATTTATAAAAAATGAAAATTATAAATATATATATA
>OVBA01001611.1:0-42040 GCA_900406435.1 Lepidium aucheri | reverse complement strand
AAGAAGAGGAGAAGAGGAGGAGAAGAGGAGGAGAAGAGGAGGAGAAGAGGAGGAGAGGAGGAGGAGAGGAGGAGGAGAGAAAGAAGAGGAATCGGCAGAAAAAAAAATAAGGAAAGAGGAAGAATATAAGTTAGGGTTTTGTGATTTTTTGTTTTTTTTTTTTTAAATTTTTTAATAGCAGTTTCATAATAAAACGACTCTGCTGTGTCTTTTCAGTTTTTGTTCCAAAAATAAAAAATTTCATACATCATATATGAGTAATTACATATAAAATAGGCACCATTTTAGTAATTCTTTCTTACTTTTATTCAATTTTATTCAATTTACTTCTTATATCATTTCCAAAACCAAAGACCGAAAGAAGAAATTATAAAGGAACAATGATATGCTCCGACTCTTCGTCCTCTCTCTGACTCCTCGACGGTTCCATGTTTTGGATGTGACTCTCGGTGGCGTCTTCAGATGAGTTATGAGATTTTGGGCTCTTCGACAATGGTATCTCTTCTGCGGTTGGTGGTATCGAAGTTTTTTCTTCCGAATTCGGCGGCGGCTTACATTAGAATTTGTTGTGCTGAGACTTTGTCCATTTTAAGTACTCTTGGTCAAGTGTCTTTGTCAATTAAAGATTGAGGCTGTGTCTGTAATGCTGTCTCTCTCTATAAAATAGAATTTTAATATGAGAAATTTTAACAAAAAATAAGATAACATAGTTATGTAATTTTATTATCTTAACATTTTTAATTAATTTCTCCTTAAATTATATCTATAGAGCTTATAATTTTTCTTTTTATTGAAAGTTTATCTCTATTTTTCAACTAAAATATATCAAAACTCTTCCAAAATCAGTTTCATATACTTTTTTTTCTCAAACATTGTTAAGTTTTGAATAACACAAGATTTTATATAATTATTATAGAACAAAAGATGGCAAATTCTTTTGAATGAATTTAACAAAAAATTATTTTGAATGAATTTAAGCAAATTCCAAATTTAATAAAATAGCATTTGTATAGACATTATAAAAACTTTATTTGAATACTAGGTGATTTAAAAACAAAAAACAAATCATTTCCAAAGTTAGTTGAATACTTATCAAGTTCTTGTTTGTTTTCATTTTTAGTTAAATTTATAGCCATATTATATGTTTATATTTAATGACTGCTGACTTTTGTAAAGTATGATATAAGTATAATTAGTTGTTTATTATGTTTCCATTTGTTTTTAACTTTTAGTCAAAAGTTACATTTTTTTCTTCTCTAGTTTTAGATTTCATAATATATATATAGAAGTAGAGTACCATTGCATTCATCAAAATTTGGATTTAAGCTTTCAATTTAGGTTTTACTTGCATCATCAAAAATGAACAAAGCCATCGCTCTTGCCATCTTCATGGCCGTCCTCGTTATTGGTTTGTTTTACACTTAAAAATTATTTTCAACATTACTTATTTTATTGAATGGTTATTTTGTTTATCACCAATTTAGTTTATAGCGAAATCTAAGAATTTATATGTGTACGATATTTATTTTAAATTAGGGATGGTGACAAAGGAGACGCAAGGAGAAGAACTGTGTCATGATTATATGGCAGGTCCATTACCATGTGATGAAAAACAATGTAAAACTGATTGCAATAACAAACATCCTGGTGGAAAAGGCACTTGTCTCCCTTCAAGCAAAACATGCCTATGCACTTTTAAGTGTGGCGCTTGATTTGTCTTTTTTATTTATTCGTTTGAAATTTATGAAGTACAATATATTATTATAATAAATAAAATATTCGGTTAAATAAAACTTTTTTGCAGTTATTTTTCTATTTTTATGTGAATACGAATTTTGATGTAAATTATTTGATTTAAAGTTGAACATTTTTGCAGTTATTTTCTATTTTTATGTGGATGCGAATTTTGATTTAAATTATTTGATTTAAAGTTGATATATATTAATCAAAATGACATTGCCTTTGATGTATATTGATTATTAGTTACGCTCTTTCTTTGAGTAAAAGTATTTAACATGAGGACATTACATTACAATATAATCCTTAAGTTTTATGAGAACAACTTTAGGATGATGTGGTATATTATATTACATGCCATTAGAAAATAGTTATTTAACTAATTTAAGGTTACATTTGTCTAAACAAGTAAACGAAGAACATTTATTTTTTTAGAATCCTTTTATTTTAAGTATATTATCGAAATTAGTTTCCGAATATTTCAAAATTTATTGTTTAGTATCTAATTTATAACATATGTATATAATTAGAAATATATATAATATCATAATAACTGTAAATGAGAATTTTAAAAATTTAACATAATTAGTGGTTATTTGTTACCGAAAATATAACATAATCAGTGGTAATTTGTTATCGAAAAGTTAACATAATTAGTGGTAATTTGTTACCGAAAACCTTACTCCTCTATCCTCTATATATACATTATCTTTGCTTCACAATTATTATTCACCTCTTATAATCTTTTACCATGGTATCTAGGTAGGGTCCTATCCTAATAATCCTTTAAAACACTTTTGTGTTCTTTTGTTTCATATTTAATATGTTGTTTGACTATAATTTGTTTTCCAAAAATATTTAAATTTATATTCTATTATCTTTACACTTTATCTTATGCTAATAGTGATGTTTGGTATATTATTTATTTTATCTCTTTTATTCATACAACTAACATAATATTTGCAAAAATTTCAGATTATCTGTTTCTCCATCAATTAAAAGAATTTCTACAAGTTCATTTATGTTTAAAATTATATTGATGAGAGACATCGATACAAGATTCAGTCTTTTGAATGGAACACAGCCTTACATCTTAAAAATATCAAAAAAATTATTAAAGCTAGAATTATTTCTCGGGATAGAATTGGTTATATTATGCTACTTTAAAAGTCAAATATAATCTTCAATTTGATTGTCTGTTTATGGTGATGAATCACGAATCTATAATAATTTATTTTTGTTGAATCTTTTTTTTTTTTTAATCATGGCTTATTATGTAATATTTTATTTTCGATTATTTATTTTTGATTATTACTTAAATAATCTAATTTCCATTGTTATTTGGTTCTATTTAAAAGTTTAATAAATTTAATTTGTCTCATTATTTGGGTTTCTTTCAAAAGTAACCTATTGACTTTGATCAATGGATAAAATAACTTTCAATTTTCTCCCTCCAAAACATAATCAAAATCACCTATAGTTCTTCTTATAATATCTAAAATGTCATTGCTTTTATGTTTTTTTAAAGTTTCAGAAAAATACAAAATTACTAAAATATTAATAAAAACTGAAATATTTACGAAAATACCATTCTTCTTCAATTCTTCCAACTACCATTACCAACCAAAACAAAACTCTAAATAGTGATGCACCTCTACATTTGGAGCTTCTTATGCTTTTTTCCAACCTCCAACCACATTACCTCCTATTCAAGCAAGTCGGCAATGGTTCCAGGAAGTCTTCATCTTCTAAGAAGGTCCAAGCCTTGGAAAAGTCAAACTCTTCTGCCGGGGTGTCAGGTTCCCCAAGAAAGAAAAAACCCATGAAGAGCACAAATCCTGATCTTGGTCAATCTGGTAAACCCTTCATGATTTCTTTTGCTAAACACTTGAGCGTGAGGTGATTAGACATTGTTCGATGATACCAGGTCACTCTAGTGCTCTCGAGATTGTGAAAAGGCGTCTTCCAAACGCAAGGATCCTGCCATTCTGGTCGAAGCTCCTCCGAGTCAAAGAAGAAAGGCTAGTGGTGACTTTGGCTTCGACTATAGTTTCAAGGAATCAGCTCCTGTCATGGACTGCGGGACTGAAAGTGCTAACTTGATGCGTCACCTCATGAATACTCTTGAAATTCTTCCTCCCCTAGCCTAGATGCTCAATAGGAAGGAATATGAAGAAACTACAAAGTCGTTCTTCTTGGTAAGTCCCTAATCTTTAGTTTCTTTGTTGAACTTCTCGAGTTGTTGACTCGTTTCTTGATCTTTTCAGTTTGCTGCTCAGTTGAACTGGGTTCTTCTCCGTCACGAGAAATATTTGGTTGCGGAGGCCGAGAATTCTACCAAGCTTAATGAGATAGATGTCCGTGCGGGTAAATCCCATCTTGAAGTTGTTGAGGCCGAGTCCTCTTTGGAGAAGATGCATGTTGACTTTGCCTTGACAAACGCCAAGTTGAAAGCGGCACATGTGTGGTCTCTCAAATAATCCAAAGAGATCTCTATTCTCAAGGATGCTCTAGAATCTGCCAAGGAGGGTCGGCGCCTTGCCCTCAAGATAGCCGAAAAGGCTAGCTCTGCTATCTTGTCGCTCCAGGCTGGTTTTGATACGTTTAAAGGTAAGTTGGTTCCTTTTTCTATAGCATCATCTCTTTGGATATATTGGAGATTCACTATGATTTGCCAGGTTGCTTGTCTGAAAAATTTAGGGGGAATTTGGCTCGGTTCAAGGATCTTGAGCACTATTTGGAACCTTGTCTTGTGTATGCCTAGTTTCGTGGGTACGACACTCTTCTAAAGAGGCCTTTGGCGAAAAAGAAGGAAGCCAATCCTTCCTTAATTTTGTTTGGGTCCGATGGTCTCGAAAGAACCAAGAAGGCTATTGACGCGGGGTGGTTACAGAGCTACTCCCTGGTGATCTATTTCTCCCGGCTTTTAAAGTCAGAGACCCCTCTAAATTGAACAAGGCTGCCTTAGCTATGGGAGAGGATGTGATGTTTGGGACTAATCTCAATGAAATTGCCGCTCTCGAGACCACATAGTGTCTTAAGGTTAGTATACAAGATTTTGAACTCGTCTTTGTCCCAGTTTGGGGTTTTGAACGAATATGGCTTAAACAATGATGTTGTTTTACCAAAGGTTGTGGGAGAAGAGAGACCTGATGAAGAGGGGCGCGCTAGCGATGAATAGCTTGGGAATGACGAATAACTGAACTTCTCTTCTTTTCCCCTTTGTTATAAACGTGGCCCCAATTTGTTGGATATTTGTAAAGACTTTTGCCTCTATTTTTAATGTATGTATGACAGTTTGATGGCCTTTGTATTGTTATTCCTGCGTTTAACTTTGGAATCATGCTTAGGTGAAAAATGATTGTTAAAAGCGATATTTAGGAGGGAAGAGAACTATGTCTCTTAGAAAGTTTTATGAGGTTTACTCGGCGAGATTTAAGACTTATCTTAGCTAATTGCTTTGGGCTTTAAGAGAGCTAGCTCCGTTGACTCTTTTTAACGAGTTATACTCAACGAGAATTTTTGGACTCGGTTTAATGCGAGTGAGATTTTAAGACTCGGCGAGATTAAGACTTGGTTTGGTTGTGCAAGGTCCAAGACTTTGCTTAATATGAGCAAAATTATAAGACTCGGCAAGGTCTTAAGACTCGTTTTAGTTGTGCAAGGTTTTTGACTTGGCTAAATATGAGCGAGATTTTTATGACTATATGAGACTTTAAGACTTAGCTTAGTTGTGCGAGGTTTTTGACTCAGCTTAATACGAAAGATATTTGATGTCTCAGCAAGATTTTAAGACTCGGTTTTTAGAGTAGGGTCTCGGCCTATCTAGAGAGTTTTAAGTCTCAGTGTAAGTTTTGTGAGGTTAGGAACTCACCGAGATTTTAGAACTCGGCTAGAAAATGAGAATTAGATCTTGAAATGCTAAGGACTTGGTCTTCGCTTTACTGTGAGAACTGAATCTCGTAATAAGTTTTACGCGGTTAAGCTCGCGAGGTTTTAAAACTCAGATTTATTTGGAAATATGCCATTATATGTCATCTTTTTTTTGCCAAGTTGGCGGCTTATGATGATTTTATTTAGTTTTAGCTGCATCCAAAGGTTACCTACATACCCTAAAGGGATCAAGCCAAAACGTAGTTATGATTATATACTTAGAAAATTAAAAAGGCAACGCGGAGTAAAACGTCATCTCGTTATTCTTCCAACTTGTGGACACTTGTTTCCATTGCATCATTGTTCGACTCTTTGTTTTCTAGAGAGTGAGTGCGATACAAAGTCAGTATAGTGTCTTCAGCTGGAGCTAATATCTCCATTTTATGAGATAAGAGAAAGGAGTTTGGCCTGTCGAACGTTTTGGAGTTGTTTGATGAGACCAGAACACTCTATCTAACTTGTTAGACCTGCTATCTTTCTTTTTTTCAAGGCGCTTTTTGATGCCATCTAGAATATACTTATTCGTTGCTTTGGCTTGCTCATTGCCTTGAGGATTTCATGGCGTAGAATAACTAACTCGGATATTCCACCTTGCAAAAATATTTGTGAACTTTGCCGAGATGAACTGCAAACCATGATCGGTAATGATTTCATAAGGCAAACCATGTTAGCATATAATATTATTCCAGATAAATTTGACCACATCCTTATCCTTAATGTGAGAATAAGTTTCAGCTTTGACCCACTTAGAGAAGTAATCCGTCATTACGAGCATAAAGCTCTTTTGGCGAGATGATGGTAAAGATTCGATTATATCTATCGCCCAACACATGAACGGGTAAGGCATTATTGACGATGTCAACTCCTCGATCGGAGCATGAAAGATGTGCCTGTGTCTCTAACACTTATTGCATTTTGCCGCATATTGCTGGCACTCTTGCGCCATTGTGGGCCAAAAGTATCCTAAAGTTTGGATCATATGCACGACTGAGCATCCACTAATGTGGTTTTCTCTGGCTACATCATGTGTTTTTTGTATAACTCGTCTCGTGTCATCACCGTGTATACAAGCGAGTAGGATACCATTCTCACTTCTTTGGTACAACTTAAAATTTGATTTGTGAATAGAAAGTGCATTTACCCTTGAGTCGGCGTGCTCACCATCGATGATGTACGCGAGTATTTCATCTCTCCAGTCGAACTTTCTCTCACCTGGCTGAAGTTCAACTCCTTAGTCAGATCTTTCACGACTTTCAAGTATGCTTCCATTCGATATTCTTTATGTCATAGCCGCCATTAACTTGATTAACGACTAACTGCAAATCGCAATACCACTCAATTCGTAAGGCTCTGATTTCCTTTGCAAGTCAGATTCCTGCAATTAGCGCTTCATATTCGGCTTTGTTATTAGAGGCTGGGAAAGTAAGTCGGAAGCATTGCTTCAATATTTCCCTACTTGGTCTTTCCAACCGAATTCCAACTCCAGATCCATGTTGTGAAGATGATCGATCGACAAAGAGCTTCCAGACTTGAAGGTTTTCGTCTAGTTCTAGTGGTTATAACTCAGGAGACAACTCGATGAGGAAATCTGCGAGGACTTGTGATTTTGTGCTTCTTTCTCTGTATTCGATGTCATATTCGCTGAGTTCTATGACCCACTTAGTCAACCTTCCCGACTTATTAGGACTATGCAAAATTCTCCTTAATAGAAGGCTGGTTAGAACGACGATTGTATGAGACTGAAATATGGTCTCAACTTTCTTGCAGAAGTAACAACTGCAAAAGCAAAGCTTTTCTGTTGTCAGGTATCGAGACTTGCTGTTGTAGAAGATGGGATGCTAAATTCTTCAATCTTTCTGGACTAGACGTTGCTTACTGTTGATGCCAAAACTGTGATGTATAGGTAGTATGCTATTTACCGCTGATGCCAAAACTGTGTTGACAAATACTTTTTTTAACTTGGAGAATGCATTCTCGCTTCCTCGTCCCATTTGAAGTTCTTGTATCCTCGCAGTAAATGATAGAATGGGAGATATTTATCTGTCGACCAAGATATGAATCTGTTCAAGGTGGCGATTCATCCAGTAAGCCTTTGTACTTCTCGCGTGTTCCTTGCAGAAGGTAACTTATTTTTTTTAGGATTGGCCTCGATTCCTCTCCGAGTTACAATGTATCCAAGGAAATCTCCTGAAGTTACTTCGAAGGTACATTTAGCCAGGTATAGCTTCATCTTGTATTCATTTAACATCTTGAAGCGTCGAGCTAAATGATCCATGTGATCCTCAGCTTTCCTGGATTTGACTAGCATATCATTGATACAGAATTCCATTGTCTGACCGAGTTGTTCTACAAACATTCTGTCGACGAGTTGTTGATACGTTGCTCCTACATTCTTTAACCCAAAAGGCATGACCTTATAGCAATATATTCCTCGCTCAATTGTGAACGAAGTATTTTCCATGTTGTCTGAGTGCATCCTGATTTGATTATAACCCGAGAAGGCATCCATGAACAAAAGAAGTTTGCTTCCTGCTGTTGCCTTAACAATTCGATCGACTTGGTAAAGGAAAATTATCCTTTGGGCAAGCCTTATTTAAGTCGATAGAATCTATGTAGACTCGCTATATTTTCAATTCTTCTTTGATACCACAACCGGGTTAGCTAACCATTCATGATATTGCACTTCAACAATATATTCCGCATATGTCGGCTTCTTAACTTCATCTATAACTGCTTTGGTCCTTTTTAGACCTAGTTTCTGTCTTTTCTGTTTAATCGGTTTGTACGTCGCATCAACATTTAGCCTATGAATCGCTATTCTTAAATCAATTCCTGGCATATCCTTTGGTGACCACACAAATATCGCCACATTCTACTCTAGAAGTCGGATTAGCTTTTCCCGTATATCTTTATCTAAGTTAACTTTGATGCTGATGCATTTTGCTGAGTGTGATAGATAAATATTACCAAGCTTGCTCGTTGATTTATCCATTTTTTGGGAGCTGGAGGCTCTGAGATAGCTTTGCCACTGACTGATGCCATGATCATGCATAACTTGTTATGTAGTTTCAACTCGGCAATGAAACATGTTCGAGACATTTTCTAATCTTCTCGCAGAGTGTAGATCCATTTGTTGGTTGAAATCTTGACGAGATAGTTTTCATTGCATGAATCCATGGGGTTCCGAGGATGATGTTGTAGATCGGCAGCTTGTCAACTATGAAAAGCTTGATTCATCTTGCAATTCCTGCAATTCGAACATAAGCTTAACAGTTCCTATTGCATGGATCAAACTTCCGCTAAATACGGTTGAAGTTCTATCCACCCGTTTAATTATCATGTCTGGTAATGTCATCTTGTCCAGAGTCTTTTTGAAGATTAAGTCGACTGAACTTCTGGTGTCAATAAGTATTTGAGATACATCGTAGTCATTAACTTGGAGTTTGACGACCAACAGATTGTTGTGCGGGAAACTTACTCCTTCGAGATCCTCCAAAGTGAAAGATATCTCGTACTTTTTGATCGATCGAATGGTATCATCACAAGATTGTAGACCTCCTATGATAACATATACATCTACCCTCAGAGATCCTGGTTCTGGAATTTTGACTTTGTGCCTTGGGCGTTTTGCCTTTTCTATTGTGACATCTCCTGGGGTTGCCGATTTTTTGGCTGCTTCTCGCAACTTAGCTTCCTTTCGCTCTGGATCTTGAATTTTATAGTTTCCTCTTAAGAAACACTCAAATCGCCTTTACTATAATTTTCAGCAAGTAGTTTCTACAGCTGTTTACATTTACAAGTCGAGTGATCAGCTCGGTTATGGAATGCACAATACTCGTTTCAAAAAAAGTATTATTCCAAGATTTCTTCCAACCTAGGCCTTTAGCTTTGCCGACTTGGAAAGCTGTAGCCGTGTTTGTTCTTCCTTTGTTATTGTATTTTCATGGTTCCTGATACTTTTCTTTTGATTCTTTCATTGTAGAGTCTTGTTGAGCCTTTTGATTTTTGGCGAGGATCATCTTTTCCTTGATATACTCAGTGTGTCTCGCTACTCTGCATAGGGCATCCAAGACTGTTCTTGGCTGATTTTCAAAGAAACCCCTTCGCAAAGCTTCATCGTTAACCATTCCGATTCTCAATGCTTCAATTGCCATGCGTCACTGACTTTTGCTTTAGTCATGATTCTCCTTAATCGTGCGATATACAACTTTAGTGATTCATTAAATCCTTGTTTCATGAATCATAGTTCCGTAATTGAAGTCTCTTGATTAACGAATATTTTGTATGGCTTCATGAATAACTCGACTAACTAATTGAAATCATCAATCGATCCAGTTTGCATTTTGTGAACCATTCCATTGTGTCTCCAGTCAAATTTTTAGCGAAAAGTTGACAATATGCTGCATCTTCTTGTTTTTAATGGTAACTCGTCCTACCCATCATTACGTTTGAACATGCTCATAATTATGTTTGAACACAATCTTGGTCAGCAACTTACCAAGATCCTTCTCAGTCTTGGAGAGAATGGAGACTTGCGAGCTTGAGCTAAATTCGACCAATCTCAGGTGCTGAGCTGGTCGCCTAATGGAATTGAGATCTCATGTAGTTGCATCCAATACTGCTAGTATCTGCTGTCTGGGAATGTGTTACGTGGGAGTCGGTCCTTGTCCCGGGACATTGATTTGTTGTGGACTCGACATACTTTCAAACATGTTCCTTTGCACGCTAGCGAGTATTTCTTAGTTTGGCTGGTTGGTTTACGCTCGAGGAAAGACACTCTCGTTTATTCTGGCCTTGGCTTCGATCCTATCAAAGCGCTCGGTGTTCCTTTGATCTATGGCTTCTTGCAAGACTAGCAAGTTCCACACCATAACTTTGAGTGATGGAGGCTCCGTGGTTGGTCCAGGGAGCTTTGCAACTTCATGAGTTTCTTCTCGGACTTCTTCATGAATTTCTTCTCGGACTTCTTCATGTGTCTGAACAGAGTTCAGAGTTGATCTGAGAGTTGGATCTACTTGCTCCAGAAGTGGATCAGGAACTCTTCTTTCGGGTGAGTGAATCATGATGTCGTCTCCTGACATCCTTGCAATTGATGATCTCCTTCTTACTTCTATGCAAAGAAATCCTTTGATGTCTTCCTAACATACAGTGCAGACTGTTCGAGCAAGATTTAGCATAGTAGGTTCTAAATCCAACTCTGAGATTCAAGAGGGAGAAAAGACAATAATCCTTTATTAATTTGAAGAACAAAGAGATTGAACAATGCTAGGATACCAAGTTGATTATTATTGCTCAAGTTAAATGCCCAAAAATTCCATTCCTTTTTAAAGGTCTTTACCTCTATTTACAAAGCAGAGAAGCAATTACAATCCCTTTGAAATAGGAAACATTACATTTATGTTTAGAATCTAAAGATTCATACAAGATTTTCAAAAAATTTCCATATCCAGACAGGAAAATCTTTATTTATTTTTCGATGACATGTCGTCCGAGTTCCTGTTAATTCAGCAGGTTGCCGAGAAGATATTCGTCCGAGACTATAATGAATGCCCAAGATAGATTCTCAACTGGGTTGCCGAGTTTAGAACTTGAGTGATTTCATTCATTAATTGTTATCATAGGCCGAAGTAGGATCTTGGATCCACCTTCAACAGGTGTGTTGGATTAACATTGCCCCAATAAATCTAAGATCCTACTTCGGCCTATGATAACAATTAATGAATGAAATCACTCAAGAAAATTATACTTTGAATTCAAAAAATAGAAAGCTATGATAACAATTAATTTCACTTACGGAATAATCCTACTTCATTCATTACTTTGAGTATATCCACATTTGTATCATTCAGTTAAGAAAATTATACTTTGAATTCAAAAAATAGAAAGCTAAAAAATTTGCCATGTCCCCACGACCTCATTAATAATAATGGAATCGAGTCAATTCCCTCAAAATAATCAGCGATTCAAAGAACGCTTCCTGCTTGCGAAAAAGAAAAGTTTTCAAGAGAAGAAGTGAGAATAGAGACTGAAATGGAACATGGTCAAAAATGGTGATGGAAGTAGTAACACCGTTTCCAAATTGAGATTGTGTTGGGCAAATCAGACAAATTTGACATGACATGCACCGCACAAAACATAACTGGGAACAAAGACTATTAAATTTTTTTTTTTTGCTTATATAATACATGAAATATAGGAACAATCCATAGTTCAAACATGCAAAATCCATATATAACTACTTGAACAAATAATATGTAATATCATAATAACAATAATAGCCAACCCTTTCAGTGTGGGTATCATCCTAGTTTATGTGAAAATAATGATATATAAAACTTACGAGTTGATGTAAGACATATCATGGAGCAATATGCTCCTTCTAATGCTTTATTAAAAAAAACATGATTGACACTTAACAAAGTACTAAGCTCCATAAATGCTCAATATCTCAATGCTCCTAAATAGAAATTTTCCCAATTCTAGAGCATTAAACATCATTAAAATAAAATTTTACCCTTATTAATTTAATTAGTATGCTATAAATAATATTAAAAATAAATTATAATATTTTTTTGTAATTTTAAATCTAGTCACCGCTATTCCAATCACATATCATATAATTTAAGGTATGATTAGTAGATCATAATAAAAGGTTTAAAATTTATGTTCCTTAATCCTACAGCTCCATGCATTACCAATCATGGACTTAGGAGGATGAAATATATGGTAGACCCTAATTATATAGCTAAAGTTTTGCTACAAATATATATTACCAATTGTAACAAATTTAGTGACAGTAAACTAATTTCTAGGAACCACTTCTCATGACTCCCTGTATTTCTATGTTTTTAGGAGCTAGTCTCCATCTTTGTTTGTGTCTTCAATGAGAAAAGCCAAATAGGCAAGATTGAATTGCCAAAAAGTTACATTACTTGTTTTCTGGTTATTTGTTATTTATTCTTTCTGTTACCAAAACTTTGGCTAAAACCATAGCTATCAGTTGGTATCTGAGCCAATTTGATTTCTGGGATGTTCACCTCACGTCAAACCATGGGTATAACTGAGACTCGAAAATTTGGAGAAAGGCTTGGGATTGCTCACTGATGGTCTTCGCAACTTCAAGGTGAAGATTGCCGATAAGTTTAACAGATTTGAAGTTGCATCAATAGAGAGGTTTTGTCGCATAGAGGAAAATATAAGGAGTATTATGGCAATGATGTCTCCAAAATGCTCCAGCTGTTCGAGTACGTCACCAACACCACAACATCATGATCTAAATCCCGTTGAAGGAAGAAGAGATGAAGCTTTTCGTCTGAGAAAATCGTTTACTCCATGTGAGATTACACGGTCCCCATGTGACCGTAGTACGACCTAAACCAATCCATGAGTCACAAGTATCGCATAAGTTGGGCTAGGCTGTGCAGAAACATAAAAAGAGTATTGGATTATGCTTCAACTATGAGGCATGATATGTATGCATTTTAGCTAGTTTTAGGAGTTATTCCCATCCATTTTGCATTGATTCATACAATGTTGCATCACATTAGAGTCCTTTTAAGTTAATTTGCAAAGTTTGCATTTACATTGCATACATTTGGTATTTGGAGTTGTTTTCAGGAGCATTTTGGCAATTTAAAGACTAATCTGGACCAGAGATAAAAGAACCCAGCATGACTTGATAAGAAGGCATACTTTGAAGCTGAATAGGAGCAAATTATGGATAGTTCGGCTGCAGCTCGATGAGTCCCTTTAGCAGATGGACCTAGTTGATTCCGCACATGCTCGATGGGCTACTCTAGCAGATGGACAAAGTTGATTTTGCACATGCTCGATTGGCCACTCTAGCAGATGGACCGAGTTGATTTTGCACATGCTCGATGCGCTATTCTAGCAGATGGACCGAATTTATTTCACACATGCTCGATAGGCCACTCTAGTAGATGGACCAAGTTGATTTTGCACTTGCCAGCTTAACCACACCAGTCGAGTTGGCAGCTAGATCATGTATTTTCTCCAGCTCGACCACTCAGCTCTATTAGCATGGTCGAGTTAGAAATCTCCGAAGAATTTTTGTTGGCTTTTTAGTTTGAACTTTTTTTAGGATTAATGGGATGAGAGTACAAATACTCCTCTTATGTCACTAAAACAGATATCTTTGTTTTGCCTTTTTTGTGAAAGATTCCATTGAACATATTCTCTTTATAATTGCAGAACCAAAACTCTTTCTACTTATGAAATTTTAATGCAATTTCTATTCAACGTCCATCTTGTTTATTTCTTTCTTAGTTTTCTGATTATGTTTCTTAGTCTAATTTCTTGTTTTTTTATGTTCGTAATTGTTTTTGAGTAGATTATTTAGGGTACTCGAGGAAATGAGATAGATTAGTGTGGATCTTAGGTTCTCTAGGTTTGATCGCTCGCTTTTGCACATAACCAAATAAATACAACAAAGACGAACAACTAATTATTGGTTGCACTTCAGGTTCGAATCCACAAGGACTTTAGAACTAATATGATCTGATTGCAAGGAATCGACTCAAACTGGAGTAGATAGATATAGTTTTTGGTGAAATAAGTAACACCTTAAATGAAAGTAAAGCAAGAAACAAAAAAGATTCAATAAAGAAAAGCAATGGATCTAGAGTGTTAGGAAATCTAATCCAAGGGATGACAAAAGATTCAAGTAAACAAAGGGTTCTTACACAAGCATCATCCTAGGACATGAAACTCATTCAATCTAGGCTAATCCACTCTCATGGTATTAATCCGTTTGCAAGAAATAGGAAAACTAAATTCTTGTTTGTCGACCTAAAACTTGACAAGCATTAAAACCAAGTTCACTAAGACTAGGTCTGGTCCGGTGGCTTCGGCCGCAACCAAGTGAGGATTGGCCGCGCTTGAGTAAAATTGCCATATCTTCTTGAGCGCTTATCCAAATGTCTTTAAACCACCACCAAATGAAACCAATCTTGAGCATGAAGTCCCAATGGACCAGTCTTAAGTAAACTCGTCGGATCTCATTGACTGGTTGTCGAAATGCCTTCACACCACAACCAAATGAAAGATAGCTCTTGTAGCTATCTTATGTCCAAATATCTCTTGATTTCATTTGTGGAAGGATTTCAATCAATCAAGTAAACAGAATTGACTTTCCTCCCTTATTTGATACATTTTACTTCATCCCTTTGCTCCACACTCATCTCCAAATCTCTATTCCTCCAAAGTGATTCCAAATAACCTATAAGAGACCTAAAAAAAAGGAAAAATATGTAACTCTTTATCCCAAGACTCTAAAGATGCAAATAAATACAAACTCCACTGAAGTGGATGAATATGCAACCTAAATGATGTAAAAGATGCATGTAAAAGTGGTAAATGATAGTGTGTATCAAGGTTGCTTAAGGTTATATTAGCTAAATCTTTTCTGTTTTGGTGCTAGTAATGCTTATTTCATGATGAACATTTGAAATATGAGCTTAGACATTTTAGCACCAAAAGGTGTTTAATAAAATTTCTACTAAACCATTTAAGAGATTTACATTTCTAACCCAAATGATTGATTGTTTAGGATGTTTATTGGCTAAACTAAGTTGTTTCTTCATGCTTGATAAGTTGTAAAACGTCTATGATGATAGAGTATGTTTATAGTTTTTCTGAGAATGATTGCCATGAAAGTGGATTTAGTAGTTTATGAACTTGATGTCTAAAGGTTATTTTTTTGAGTTTTGTTAAGTAATCTAGCAGACCTAATTGAACCACTGATCCATTATTCTCACTCCTCATGAACCCTTTTTTCTTATCTAATTGTTTAATACTTTTGCTTTGTTTAATTCTATGTTTCATTGCTTGTGGTTCTATTTTCTGTTTAGTTTCCATGTTTTGTTCTGCTTTGCTTATTTGCTTTTCTTTTCGGTTGTCTGCTTGTTTAAATTATTTATTTAAGATTGGTAGATTATCAAGTCGATTCTGTTTGGCTTGAATTAAAAAGTATAATTGCGTCCTAATTGTTAGTTGCTCACTCAATTGGATTGACAACGTTTCTGTGCTACAATAATATAATTGTGCAGTAGGGTATTTGAAAGATAGTAAAATTCTTTTATCAAGGCATGACATACTCCGAGACATAGATGTCATCAACCATGGCTGCAACATCTTTTTGTTGTCAATAAGATGTTGTAGAAAATTACAGATGCAAGGAGACATTATGTGGCATTCAACGTAAGGTATTGGATCTTCCTTCACTTACAGAGACAGCACACTGTGTTTCATCACACATCACTGAAGATACCAACAAAATACTATGGTCCGTTTCAGATTGAGGCTCGTGTAGGACTAGTAGACTTTCATTTACGATAGCCTAAAGGTACTCAAGTTCACTCTATTTTTAATAACTCTGTTTTTCATGTCTCAATATTGAAGAAGCGGGTTAGGTTAGGTGTACCGTTGCTGAACCTTGACGACAAGGTTTGTCTTTACAGGGAGAATAATGATGCAATTACAGGAGTACCAAACCAGAAAACATTGAACCGGTCACGTGTTTCTAATCCCAAGTACCAGCAATAGAAAATACCTGGTTTGATTTAGTTTTTATTTTTATTTTTGTGTTATTTGCTTCAGTTTAATTAAGATGAGAATGTGCTCATGATTTGTGGGAACCACTTCTCATATTCCCTGTAATTCCAAGTTTTAGGAGCTAGTCTCTATCTTTGTTTTTGTCTTCTATCTAAGTAATGTAAAAAGCCAATATAGTCAAGATTGAATTGCCTAAATGTTACCTTACTTGTTGTCTAGTTCTTTTTTTCTTCTCTTTATGTTATCAAAGCTTTGGCTAAAAAACCAAAGCTATCAATTAATGATGCGATTATGGGAGTACCAAATTTTGATATAATAAATTTATCTTAAAAGTTATGGTATAATAAAGTAGAGGTAAAAATAATTATTAAAAATATACAAATCTTCTGCTAGTTTTGATTAGTTATTAAATATTTGATATGATATAAGTTAAAAAGTAGATATATTAAATTTTTGCTTAATCCAAATTAATTTTTTATAAAAAGTTTAAAAGTGTAATTTTTTGACAAATGTAAAGTTATTGTCCTAAAATGCATCATCTTTTAATATAATAGATTACTACACATATTTTGTAAACATTGTTCTATTGGAGTGATTCTCCACTTCTTACTAATGAAATGTTGATTTTGAACCTAAAAAAATTAGTTACAAATTAATTACAAAGAAACTTTGTGGCAATAATAGAGTCGACAATCTAAATTCTCTTTAAAAATATCAAAAATTCAGATATACCCAAAATAATAGCTCAATCATTTTAACAATATACAAGATTTGACGACATAAATCTCCTTCATAGAACTTGCATATTAATTTCTCACCAAGTATTGTACTATAGTTCAAATCGATATAACAGTCATCAGACCGTGTTGGTGCGAATTTAAATGAATCCCATATCCAATTATAGAATTAACCCGATCTGCTTGAGTACCCAACTATTATTCTTCTTTAATCGGTTATCGAAATCGAAGTTAGAAAAGTGTGAGAAGACAAACGATTCAGGGAATCTCAATTGTTCAACTAAGACTAATTCTCATTTACTTTTTGTTCTGCTAATTGATGGTACTTTGTGAAAAATAGACCTGTTTTAGAGGCTTGTGATGCAATTTTGAGTTGTTAGTTTAGTAACTCCATCGTCTTTACTTATTTTGGGAATTCTGGGAATTTTTAGGGTTCTTAATTTTTTTTCCGATTTTGAATTGTTTACTGAGATAAGAGGGTTAGTTTTAAGTAGGTTTAGGGTTAGTGTAATCGGGTTTATAATTGACTTATTTCGGTTTAATTCTAATTAAGAGTTAGATTAAATTTAGTTATGGTTTACTGTACCATTTAAATCAACTGTAATCTGGATTGGAGAGAAATTAATCAGCAAGTTTTGTTAAGAGCGATTTATGTCGTTAAATTTTGTACATGGTCAAATTTATTAAGTCACTATTTTAGATACATCTAAATTTTTTTGATACTTCCAATGGAGGTTTAGATCACTGCAATAATATTACAAATAGTGACATATTACTATATAATTGTGTGTAACAACAATTATGATTTATAGAGTTCTTGTTTCTTAACAGTTTTTCATTTGATTTATAACATCTTTCATTTTTTGTTTTAAGATTTTTAGTTTCCATAATCTAAATATGCTTAAATTTTTGGTTTATTTTTTAAAATCATTTTTAGTCAAATACGACATATTTTTTTCTTAAATGAGATATATAACATTGATATCTTTTTTTGGTCAAGTCTAACATTGATATCTTTAATATGACAAAATCTAAAATCTAAAGCTGGAAAAATATATAATTTTTTTTTTTGTCAACAAATTGGACCATAATTGGCCGGCCCATTAACCAAATTCCTGCATAATGTAGGTGGCAGGAATCGATCCCGGGATGTGCAAGTGCGCCTGTCATTTAGTGGACTTACCCCTACCACTGGACTAAAGGCCACTCGCAAAATTTTTTTTGATAATTAAGAAACATATCTTCTTCCTTTTTGATAAAATTTTAAAGTCAAACTTCTTTGCATACTTAATTTACTAATTAATTTAGTCTCCATTGTGAATACATGAGTCTGAGAATGAATGAGAAACCTAGAGATTGCTTTTTTGATCGTGTAAAAACTCAGATATTGCTAGAGTAGCTATAAGAAACATATCTTGTATAATATCAAAGAAAAGAAAAAAAAACCATGTATAGAAAAATTAATACGAGATATCGTTCTTTTATTTTTGGTATCATACCAGATATATTTCCTAGTTAAATTTTTCTCCAGTTTTATATTTTAATTTTGTATGACTATAAATATATATACATTACCATTGCACACATCGTTTTTTATATCTATTATCGTCTTTATTGTATCAGTAAAAATGACTAAAGGCAATGTTGTTGCAATCTTCATGATTGTCCTCGTTCTAGGTTTGCTTTACACTTTAGTATATTTTCTAACATTTCTTCATTTGATATTGGATGGTTATTGTTTTCATCAACAATAAAGTTTACAACAAACCTAATTAAAATAATGTATTTATATTAGGGACGATGACGAAGGAGATGCAAGGAGAAGAAATGTGTCATGATTATATGGCAGGTCCATTACCATGTGATCCATTTGAATGTCAAGTTCATGAATGTAGTCCCGCACATCCTGGAGGCAAAGGCACTTGTCTCCCATCAAGCAAAACATGTCTTTGCACTTTCCTATGCGGCAATTAATTTGTCTTTTGTTTTTGGTTTAATTATTTATGAAATAAATAATATATTTGTCGTCAATTATAATTAATTTTATAATGTTGGGTTGAATAATAAAAACATATATTGCAATCATTCTAATAGATTTTTCCAATGTGAATGCGAATTCGATTTACATTATCTGACATGAATAACAGCATTCTTATCCAAAACCATTGTAGTCTGGTGACTAGATACCCTAGTTGTTGTTTTTGATATCAGGAATTTGATTATAGAGAATCATATAATTCTTACTTGATATTCTTTGAGGTTAGGAACAAAAAAACATTGCTTTAGATGTGATATTACACACAAAAGAAACACAAAGAAATGAGCTACTTCTTTGATTTTAACTGCCATATTTTATATATTAAAGTGGGAGACACTTTCATTTAGACATTTAGACCATGTTATAAATTATAGGATAAAGTTAACTTAAAATTCATTACAACCCTTAAATATATGCTTGAAATAGGATTTGTTACAAATTAATATATAACTATTTAAAATTAATAAAAATTTAATGAAAAAAGATAAAAAAGGAACATTACTTTGCATATTTTTCTTATGGATATATACATTTTTTGTCGAGATTTACGTATATGTACATTATAATGTCTTAATATACATTATAATGTTTTAATACAAAAAAGGAACATTAATTAAATTCAGAATTCATAAAATTTAATAGAAAAAACTAGAAAAAACTAAAACTTAATAAAAATACATCGGGTACAAACTCGGTTCTTGATTCACTTCTGATTCTGGTTTGGATTCGATTTTTTGAATACATATATTTAGAACTCATTCAAATATTTTGTCGGGTTTGGCTCTTCTAATTTAATTTTTATTTATTTTTTATTTAAGACTTATTGGTGTATTTTTATTATTTATGTATGGTTTGGTTCGGTATAGATCAAATTTGGGTTCATATATACACAAATATAAAAATTAGTAAAGATTTAATAGAACAACTCTAAAAACCTTAAATTTGGTTCTTGATTTTTTCCAGCTCGGGTTTGGGATACATAGATTTAAGATCCATTTGAAAATCTTATTAGGTTTGGTTCGGGTTCAATTCCTCTAATTTGTGTCAATTTTGGTTCGGATTTTAGGTCTCTAAAACAGTATATCGGAAACAATAATCCAAAATTTCAAAACGAGTCTAAAAATCTAAATGAACACGTGTCTTAAATTTTTATTTTATATCATACATATTAAATCGGGAGACACTTTCATTTTGCACGTGTTATAATATATATGATTAAATTAATATATGACTCATAATTACTCTTAAAAATAGATTTAAGGTGAGTTTTGTTTAAACTATTATATAAAAATTCAAAACTAATAAAAATTTTATTGAAAAAACTCAAAAGAAAAAACTAAAATTATAAAAATAAATCGGATACAAAGGGTCTAAATGGTAACTGCGGAATTGTGCTGAATGCGGAATCTAGCAGAATTTTTTTTATTTTTTATGCAGAATCTTGCAGAATTACTTAAAATCGAATGATAACAGCTAAATTTTGGTGAATGTGGAATTTAGCGATATATTTTTTTGTTTATAATTAGATCGACAAGTTCCGATCTATAACCAAAACTTGCCGTAAAAAACTCCTTTCAATCTATCTTATGTAATAGAGAGAGATCAAACCCCTAATACACAATTAATATACCAAGAAAATCAAATTTAGATTAGNTTAATATACCAAGAAAATCAAATTTAGATTAGAACCAAACTGGAAACCGGATGTTGTTATAGTAAACTAAAATAATCTAAATATGAAATTTTTGCAAAATTAAAAATATAAATAAAAAGTATATACATACATAACTATATATATTATACAATTAATTTGAATCAATTAGATATTTGATATTAATATATTTACATTGCTATTTATAATAAATTATACATTTTAATAAATTTTTATCAATAATTAAGTAATAATATATCTAGTTCTTTGTTTATTAATAACTATATATATCTTATTTTGAAATGAATTGAATAATTGAAATTTTGTGGAATTTATTCCTAATTAGTTTGATTATTTATCAAATCTTTTCTAGACATAATATAATTATTAATTGTAGCTTTGAAAAAGTAAAAAGAAAATATTCATAGAAAATAAGAAAAAATGACTGCTTTGTGAATAATATGAATTATACCATATGTGAAATTAATTTAAAAAAAAAAATTGAAACAATTTGCAGCATAAACACAAAACAACATGCAAACATATAGCCAAAACAACAAAATAAAAATAAAAAACGAAAATTCCACAAAGTAATTCCACAACCAATTCCACAACACACAAATGGTAAATAAAGAAAAAAAATTATGTGGAATATAAAAATTCAGCATTCCACAACATTCCACAAAACACCATTTAGGCCCAAATTTGGTTTATTGATTAGTTCCAGTTTGAGATTAATTTGATTTTCTGGGTACATAGATATAAGACCCATCTATTGTATTTTGTCGGGTTTGGTTCTTCTAATTCCATATTTTATTTCTTTTGGTTTAAGACTTACTCAAGTATTTTTATTTTTTGTATATCGTTCGGTTTGTATATGTTGAGTTTCGGTTCAAGTATTTTTATATAAATATTCAAAATTAAAAAAATATATTTGAAAACTATAAAAAGCTAAATTTGGTTTTTGATAGGGTTCATGTTTAGTTTTTCGGATACATAAATTTGGGACTCATTTGAATATTTTGTCAGGTTTGGTTCCTCTAATTTAAATTTATTTTATCTCGGGTTTCATACCTCTAAAACAATATCTACTCTAAATTATCAACACAGGTTTAACAATCTAAATAAAGATGGTTTAGAAAACAATCAAAACAATCAAATCTCATGTTGTAAAACGGGTATAATCCTAGTTAGTGTATATATATGCGCCCTAATTCATGTGTGTATAAATTTTAATGATTACATATCTAAAACTAAATTCAAATAAATGTTTAAACAAATGAAATTTAATTTATTAAGATTTGGTTAAAGAATGCGTATAGCATCACTAATAATATATCATTTAAATAAATGACACTATATAAAATCACTTATTAATAAATGACACATTATATATGTTTTAAAATCATTTGTAATAAATGACATTATTATTGCACCTTTTACAACTGCATGGGACACCATGTATAGTATGATAAAAATAGTTGCATTAATTGCTTAAACTGACACTAACTATTTGCGTCACCATTTTCAGAGTCATTTTTATAAATGATGTAAATAGTATTTCTATCAATTAAAATTGATGCAAACAAGTAATAGATGACACCATACGTCTAATTTCTTGTAATGGCATGTCTAACTTAATATTTAATAAATTTATTTTAAAAATTATTCTTAAGTTGAACTTTAAAATAATTATAACATAATAAGATAATACTTCATATGTACATATATCAATAATATCAATAATTAATAATTGTGTAACTTTACACATACATAGCCAAGATATATAAAAAATATAAAATCTTTAACAAGATATCCAATATATATATATGTTGGTCAACAGTTAGAACAATAAGTATCATTTTGTAGTCCAAATGGCACTTTCTAAAATTCCTCTTTTAATTTATTATGAAAAAGTCAAATTTTTAATGTCAGACCCATTAGTTAGATCATCTATCACTAGAGTGAGAAGAGCCTGACTCATATATAAATTATTTGTTAACAAACTATGAGATAGCTCTAAAATGACAACATTAAAATATAAAATGGCTATAATAAAAAGAACGAAAGATATTTGATATTAAATCTTTCTATAAGATATTTTTTTGTAATTTTCTTATCATACGAGATGTAGGAATGAATAGAGCTTGTTTTACTGTGAATGGTTCTGGAGGAATCGTAGAAGACACAGAGACGGTGAGATTGAGCCTTGTCTTGGATTTTGATATATTTTTTTCCTCCTGGTTTGCATCGGATGACTGTACAATGGCATTGTTGTTGATGGCGTGGTGCAAGATGTGTCTGCGTGATCTATATGAGGTATTGGAGCTGCTGCAGAAATTGATATTGGCTGATCATTAGTTGAATAAATTTTTTGTTGTGCTGGACTCTGATTTCTGAGTTCTTCTATTGTTGGGCATGTTGTGTCATGGGCTTGATTAGAATTGTCTGGCTCAAAATGTGAGGCAGATTTGGTGAAACTTTAGAGTCCGATAAAGAGACAGCTGATGTCGTTTATGGTTCAGCGATGGATGGAGGCAACACGTGATTGATTTCGATGATCTCTGGCAAAACAATCTGGCGAGGAGCTGAGCGCGGATGCCATTATTGCAGAGGTGTGAGTTGTACTAGTGATGGTGCAGCGACAGTGGATTGTGGTTCAGATGAGGTGGCGGCGATGTCTAGGTTTGGAGTTTTGGTGGTGTAGGGAAAACAATGTTCATCAAATTAAACATGATGGGAGATGTAGATTCGTTGTGTGGTGGGTAGGTAGCAGAAGTAACCGATTTGGGTGAGCAAGTAACCAAGGAATATGCAAGGAGTGGATTGATTTTGAAGTTTGTGGTGATTGTAGGGACGTAACAAAAGGGAGCAAAGGTAGCCAATGGTGCAGAGTTTGGTGTAATTTCGTGCACTGTGATGTAGTTTTTGGTAAGGAGACTCCATTGAGAGAACCAGTGTTGGATGTATGTTGATGAGGTATACGGCGGTGGCAAAAACATAGGGCCAGAACGTTAATGGCATTCTGGCATGAATGAGAAGAGACATCCCTATTTCAGTGATGTGTATGTGCTTCCATTCTGCAATCCCATTGTGTTCGGGAGTATGAGGAGTTGTGTAGTGAGAGATGCCTACTTGCGAGAGATAGGGTCGAAGAGCAATAAATTCTCCTCCATTGTCAGAAAAGAAATTGATAATTTTGGCGTTGAATTGATTCTACACAAGAGCCTTGAATTGAATAAATACTTCACGTACTTGAGCCTTTGTTTTTAGAGGGTAAAACCATGTGTATCGAGTAAAATGGTCGACAATGATGAGATAATATTTTTGGTTATCATTTGAAAGAACAGGGGAAATCCAGACATTAGCATAGAGGTAATGTAAAGGGCTTTTTGAGACTATCGAGTTTTCTGAGAAAGGAAGTTTATGGGCTTTATTGATTTGGTAATACTTATAGATAAAGGTTTTGTTTGAAACATGAGAACAAGGTAATGAAAAATGAGAGAGAACATTTTGAAGAGTAGAAAATGAGGGGTGGCTCGGGCGGGAATGCCAATCAAGAGCAGATAGTTGGAGGGTGATGAAGCAGCAAGGGTTGGCGACACCGCCTATTCATACAGCTCATTTTTGCTCAACCTTGCAGCAATGGGGTCCTGAGCTCAGTTCCTTCACTTGAAAGTGATTCAACCAAAACTTGATTAGCATTATATAACCGGTAAATCGAATCAGATTCTTATGGATATTGGAACACATAAAACGTCATTCAACTTTAAAGAATAAGATGTAGAAGAGAGAGTGAGAGAACGAGTGTTGGTGATGGGCATATTGTTTCCATCACCGACAACAACATAGTCATTTCTACGATAAGGTTGCTAGAGAAAGAGATTTGCTAGATCACTCGTTATGTGATGCGTTGCACCACTGTCAAGGAGCTAGGAGTTGTCAGCTTGGATTCCTCCCATTGCGAGATTCGCACGCAGTTTCCACGGAGGGTAATTGGGTTGTGGCATCAGATTATAAGGATGAAGTGATTGACCCAGTAATTGAGGATAGCGACGTGCGCTGTGGCTGAAAACACTATAGATCAGGGACTTCCCTTGATAGCTTTTCGATGTGTGTTGATCAGGTGTTGTGGAGAAAGACTTATTGTTGGAAGACGAAGACGTCGAGTTGTTGTTGTTCCGATTGTTGGATTTGTTTTATCGTGAGCGGGATTGACCATTGTTAGCAGTGATCGGTGCATCATAAGAGGTCATGGTGAGAGTCATCAGTTTAGCTTCATGATTTAAAATCTTCTCATGGACCTCAGACCATGTTGCTGTTGTTTCACGGCTCTCAATCTGACCTATGATGCTATTGTATTCTTCAGTGAGTCCTTCCAATATATATTCAAGTTGATCTTCTGATTCAACGGGCTTGCCTAGGAGGCCAAGTTGATCAAAACAAGTGAGAAATCCACGAAGATATTCTTCAATGGTGCTATTTCCTTTAGACCAATGTTTAAGTTGGTGACGTAATTGTTTGATGTGTCTTCTACTGGGCTATGCGTACGTGGCTGCTAGTGTGCATGAAATATCTACAGTGGTTTTACAACGGGTGAGAGTGGGTTGAATGGCAAGAGAGGTGGCACCAAGGAGACTAGAATAGATGAGTTTATCCTGCCTTTTCCAAAGTGAGTATGCAAGATTTTTAGCGGTTGCATTGGCGGTTGTGGTGATGGTGAGTGGTTGTGGAGTGGTGGTTCCATCGAGAAACCCAGCAAGGTTGTAGCTATCAAAAAGGGCACCAACTTGAAGTTTCCATGTCATGTAGTTTTTGTAGGAGTAAGTTTTGTGATGTTGGAAGTATTGATGTTCATAATAGTGGTCCATGCGATATCAATAGTTTCGTTTGTGTTGGTCATGATTTTGGGTAGGAAAGAAGAAAAGAGAAAGGAGATCTAAAGAAATCATATCCGTCCTGATACCATGTAGAAATGAATAATTCTTCTATGTATTCATAATATTTACAATCGTATATATACCGTTCTCTTGTTCCAGAAAAGTACAGAGAAGGAAAGGGAATATAGCAGAGTAAATGTGATTGATCTCTTTCCTTAACACGAGATATGTTTCCTAATTACATGTTTTCTCCAATTTAAATTTTTTTTATATTATATATACACATATGTGTGATTCTAGCACAAGTACATGAATTATCTTTGCACTCGTTACAGTTTCTGAAGAACACTCTTTGCTTATTAAAGAATTGTTTTCTTTATTATTGCTTAGAAAATAATCTCAAAACTAAACAACAGTTAAGCTCTTAATGTTATCTCTTGTGTAAATTACAAACTCGATTTCACAAGAATATATAGAGGTATTCATCATTTGATATCTCTTACTAACCCTATTCCTAATAGAATTCTAATTCTCTTAATTCTATCTAGAATCTCTTTGAGCCTATCTTATCTCTAATTTCCGTTTTAAAGATATCTTGGACTCCAAGCTATTGAAGCTTCTCCAACAATCACTCCTTAAGCTTCAAGTTTTTCTTTGAAATGTCTTGGACTCCTACTCGACTTCTCATTTGCTTGAACTTGATTCTAGCAAGGCTTTTGTTAATATATCTGCATATTTTTCTTCTCTAGATACATGCTCAACACTTATTTATTCGTTTTCAATACATCCTGGCTGAAATGGTAACCTTTATGTATATGTTTATTGCGGCCATGGAAGACTGGATTCTTAGTGAGATCAAGTGCAGATTTGTTGTCTAATTAAATGACTATCTTTGTGCTCTCCTTTCTCGTGATCTCATTCGTTAAATCTTGAGCCAAATAGCTTGTTTTGAAGCGTTAGTGGTAGCCATAAATTGAGCTTCACATGATGATAAGGCGACTGTGTTTGTTTCTGTGAACACCATGTGATTGGAGAAACCTAAATTAAAGATGTGATATGTTGTGCTTCTTCCATCATCGATGTCGATATTATGACTACTATTGTTGTATCCTGTAATTGTTTTTGAACCTCATTTATTGAACTTCAAGCCATATCCAATCGTTCCTTTTAGGTATATTAGCATTTGCTTTAGTTCTTTGCCGTGATATTATTTGGAATTCTGCATATATCTGCTTAATACTCCAACTAAGAAAGCAAAATAAGGTCTAATATGCAGAAGGTAACTTCCGATTCTCCTTCGAAATAGCATAGTATCAATCTCTGGATCATCTTCTTTCGATTTTGACAGCTTTAAACAAAACTCCATTGGTATCTGTGTAGGATTGGAGTTTTCTAAACCTGCTTCTTTTACTATCTTTCGCGCATAAGCCTCTTGTTTGATCTCAATTCTTATTCAGATTGATGAACTTCAATACCAAGATAATAAGTGAGTCTTCTGAGATCAGACATCTCAAACTTCGTAGACATTGCACACTTGAATTCGTTGATGATCTTAAATGTATTTTATGTTACAAAAAGATCATCTACATAGAGTGCACCAATATGAAGATTAATCCCTTCTTCTTTTCGATAAACAGATCTTTCTTTTGAACACCTTTCAAACTTTAAACTCTTGAGAACTTGATCAAGCTTTGTGTTCCATGTTCTAGGTGCTCGTCTCAATCCATATAAAGCCTTAGAGAGTTTGAAAACTTTATGATCTTCTCCCTTATTTTCAGATCCTTCGGGTTGAGATACATATACTTCTTCATTCAATTCACCATGTAAGAATGCATTCTTGACCTCTAAATTCTGAATTTTCCACCCATAAAAAGCTGCTAATCCAATGAGTAATCTTATTGTTTCTAGGCGAGCTACCGGAGCAAAAACTTCATCATAATCGTTTCCCAACTATTGTGCATATCCTTTTGCAACTAAACAAGCCTTAAACTTATTGATAGAGCCACCATCATTTCTCTTTATATTGAAGATCAATTTCAATCTTATAATTTGTACTCGATATGGCTTTTCAACTAACTTCCACGTTCAGTTTTTGTTGATTGAGTTGATTTATTCTAAAAATGCGTTAGTCCACTCAACTGAATCCTTTTCTTCTTTATAACTCATTGGTTCATTGTTGAGTGAGAGAAGGATTTTGTCACACTCAATGTCTGCCAAAGTACATAGTCATTAAGATACGATGGAGGATGAACCTGACGTGTTGTTCTTCTTAGAGGTTGAACTATTTCTTGTGAAGATTGGTTCTTCCTCTGTCTCATTTTTTCCTCAGTTTGTTGTGAGCTAAGATTGTCGTTATCTAGATTATCATTATCTTCATGATGATTCGCAGCAACAAATGGACTTTGTCCATCATCTCGTATCTCTCCCCAATTCATCTGAAACATACCAGGATCATCTGAATTTTCTTTTTGTGCTCTCTTCCAATTCCAAGTTTCATTTTCGTTGAAAGTTACATCTCTACTCACAATGATTCTTATTGTTGTTGGATTATAAAGTCTGTAGGCTTTTGATCCTGGCTCAGTTCCAAGATGTACCAATTGTTGCGAACGATCATCCAACATCTTAAGATTCAAAGTTTCAATTTTTTCATAAGCAAGACAACCTAAAACTCTCAGATGTCTGAGATTTGGTTACTTGTATCTAAACATTTGTAAGGAGTCTGTTTTGAAGAGCTCTCGTGGATACACAATTTATCAAGTATGTTGAATGTCTTACTCCTTCTCCCCATAAGAAATTTGGAACCTTCATTGCTTTGAGTATTTGGAAGAGATGATGAGAGCAGGAGTTCATTTTGGACATGATAGGTGGAAATGGATGCTTCTAGTCATTTTCATAAGTGTATGATTTCTTTGTTCTACAACACCATTTTGTTTAAGCATATATGGAGCTGCCTTTTGATTCAATTCTACTCACAGTACCCTTGAAACTCTTTCAATGTTAATTCTCCACCTTAATTTGTTCTTAATGTCAAGATAGATTTCTCCAAGTCTGATATGATCCTAAGGATGATAGGATCAAGATGGAACACACTCAAGCCGTAATGGACAAAACTGGGATGCACTTGTTGGATGGAAGTTGAAAAGCCGCGTCTCAAGAAATAAGGAGATGAGTTTTATGGTGGCTGGTGATGTCGTAGAGCCAAGAAAAGGTGGGACTTGACTCAAAGAAACCACAAAGGATTGACGGGAACGATTTGATGGCACCAGAATGAAATGGAAGTTGAAGGGTCGGAAATGAAGTGAGTATGAATAGAGATGGAATGAAGCGAACTACCAAGAGTTGTGTAAGACTCTTAGTCTTCAAATCTCACTAATAATCTGGATATTACACACCAAAGAATTAGCAAGCTAGTGGAGAACTTCCGTGATCAAACCCATGAAATTTTATTAGAAATAAAGAAATTTTGATGAAGATTACAACTTAGATGCTAGAGTTTATATAGACACATAAATGGGCGTGCCATTAAAGGATGGGCGGTGCCATTAAGGCCTTTGATTAATTTAAAACATGACAACCCATTCTCGCGACTTGAACTCTTGAATCTTCTCTTCACCAATTTTTATAAGCCTTTTATAAACTTTTATAAAGCACCTTATAAACATGTTATAAACTTGTTATAAGCATGTTGTAAGCATGTTGTCAATGGGGTTGTAGTGTAAAGTGTGTGTTAACAAGCCTCATTAAAAACCTTGAGCTACAAAACCCAATGAGACAAAACTAGCAACAAGGAAAAGAGTGCAAGAACACACACCTCCCATTGACAACCCTTAGTCGGCTTGAATCACAACCAATGTGGTTGGATAAGCCATAAGACTAAGGTTACTTTTGGCTTGTAGTAGCATTGTGCTAACAACCTTCTCAAGTATCTTAGATTTAGTTCGAGTAACAGGTCCACTTGGCTGCTCTAATGCTTGTTGCGTTTCCTCCAGTTCAAGATCCAAGTCATCATCTTGTGCCGGTTCATGCTGCTTCTCCATTATCATATCAAAGTCTTTCTCCACCAAGAGTTTGAAATCTTTAAACCATTCAAACGCTTCCTTCTTCTCTTTCAATACAATTGACCACGTATACCTTGAATGATCATCAATGATCATAAAGATATACCTGTTTTTTGCAGGACTAGATGGAGAAATCGGACCACAAAGATCAGCATGAAGAGCTCTAACACTCTTACAGATCGAAATTGACTTACCTTGGGAAAAATTTGTCAAGTTTTTTACCTACTAAAAAAAATTCACATACTTGTTTTTCCCCTTCAATCCTTCGTAATCCGTGAACCATCTTCTGAGTTGACATGTTTTTGATATTTTAAAGCTTAAATGTCTAAATCTAGCTTTCCATTTCCTAGTATCTTCCTCAGTCTTTGTGTGTAGACATACAGGCTTTCCAGTCTGAAGTTTAACCTTGTACAACCTGTGTGGAGATCTCTTAACTCTTATCAACAATTTACCACTTGAACGTATAGTTTTAAGTAGTCTTGTTTCATTACTACTTCACAACAAACTTCAGTGGCTTGTCCTAAGCTTAGTATGTTGCTTTTAAGATCAGGAATATAGTAGATGTCAGTCATGAGTTTTTGTTCTCCTGTTTTTGCTTGAAAGAGACACTACAAGAATATATGTTTTTGATAACAGTTTATAGCGTTTTGAGCATATGTTATTGTTTCCCTTCTTTTTTTCATACCGTGGTTCATTTGTAACTGCTATAATATTGTATGGTGTCAATTCCGTGTGATACTTTTAAAATACACTTAGATATTAAATAGCATATTTTAAAGCGAAACGTTATAATATGTATGGCGGAAAAAATAATTATATTCCCTCCAAGAATTTGAAGTTTTTTTAAAGAAAATAAAAAAATATTAGGGTTTCGTCCCCTTTTGCCTCTTCGTCTCATTTTCTCAAATTCTCTTTGCATGTAATCAAAATTCTCTGTCGTTCACAAATTTCTTGAAAATTATTGATTCAGAAGTCGTTGATTCAAACCCAGTTGGTTCGATTTCGAGATTCTCTTGAAAATCATTATCTCTTTTGATTTTGAGATTCTCTCCAAATCGCTGTTGTCGAAGAATCTTCAAATTTCTGAAGTTTCTCAGCTACATCAATTCCATGTGAATCTCAGGTAAAGATTATGATATCTTTATGTAGCTAGTTGGAAGCTGTGGGGATGAAACAATTATACATATTTTGCAAGATTGTCAAGCCAAGGTGGGTATATGGCAGCGAATACTCTCGAGAAGGAGACATTTTTCTTATTTTACTCAATCTCTACTCGAATCATTTTTTGATAATTTAGGAGAAAATGGTGGGACCGATAGTGGAACTTGGAATATAGTCTTTGCTATAAGTTTGTGGTGGACGTGAAAATGAAAGTGCATGAATGTTTTAGGTACTAACCATACTTGTAAGGATCGATATAGATTTCTCCTTGCTAAGGCACAAGAAGTCTCAGCAGTGGTTTCCTTGACAAGACCACAGGGTGGTACAAGGGTTAGTTACGAGAGGTTTATTTCGTGGTCTCCTCCATGTGAGGATCGGGTTAAATTATATACTGATGGAGCGACGAGAGGAAATCCCAAATATGCGACCGCAAGGGGCGTACTACGAGACTATTTTGGGGAATGGTTGGGTGGTTTTGCCCTTAGTATTGGAGTGCGTTCAACTTCCTTAGCTGAGCTTTGGGGAGTCTACTATGGGCTATATATAGCATGAGATCGACGGGTGTCCAAGTTGATTCTAGAGGTAGAATTGGAGATTGTGGTAAGTTTTCTTCATAAGGGGATTGAGGACACACATCCAATCTTTTTCCTGGTACATTTGTTCCATGACTTTCTCTACAGGGACTGGCTAGTCTGGGTTACTCATGTGTATTAGAAGGCAAACCATCTGGTGGATAATTTAGCGAACTATGCTTTCAGTCTTCCTTTGGGTTTTTATTTGTTAAATTTATTTTCTAATGATCTTCATTATATTTTTGTAGATGATAAGTCCGGATCATCACGATCTCAGATAATACTTTTACCATGATTTTTTTCTTTTTTAATTGAATAAATGTCTTTAGGGAAAGCTTTCTCCCCTTTTTCCGACCAAAGAAAAAATAGTACCTTAAAATGGTGTTGAATCTTATTTCTTCACGGTCATCGTTGAGAGCTTGCAATCCACCAACATGTCTTTGTTTTTTGAGTACGACCACCACTATTGCTTTCTCGTTGTGTTGATCCCATTAACCTCATTAAATGGTTTTCTATTTTATCTAGAAGCGATAATATTATCTTCAATCATCACACCTAACAACCAAACAATAAAAGAACTTTGAGTTGTTTTGTTACTCATAGATAAAACAGATTATTGAAGCAGCTAAGTAGGATTTTCATTATAATAATTGTGGGTTGAATAATACTAAAGCATATCTTGCAGTCATTTTCTATAATTTTTTTAATGTCAATGCGAATTTCGGTTTATATTATTTGAAATGAGTAAAAAAGTGATATAGAATTCAAATTTCGTTTAAGTTGCATACGGCAAAAAAATATGATATTAATTTTTTTGTCAATAACTGGATGGACAAGAGCCGATATATAGCTCAAGACCCGCTGTTTGAAATAACATTTTAATCTACCAATTAAAGTGAAGAGAAATCGAATTTCTAATGTTAAAGTTATTAGCTGGATCATCTAACACCATACTTAGAAGAATTCAACACAAAACAACATTTTTTGAAGATTATAAGAACTTTAAAGAAATGGTTCTCCCTTTAATTTAAATTATTTAACATTAAGAACATTTCATCAGAAAATATTTAAGATAACAAAGCCATTTTACTAAAGATTATGTGTAACAGTTCAATCATTTGGAGTTCGATTTCATCTACTGAAAGTTGGAGGTTAAAAAATAGAAGATTTTAAGGATGAGTTTGAGTTATGGAACTATTCCTGTCTATCTAATTGTTTACAAAAAAAATGGGCTACTTTTTTGATTTTAAGTGTCAATCATGTTTTTTCAATAAAGCATTAAAAGAGTATTAAGCTTTATTATAAGAGTATCTAATCCATGCTCGAGCATGAGATAATATTTTAGAAATAACTTTTTTATTTAAAATCATAAAATCTCTATCGTAATTATCGAGTATTTAATTACATGTACTCCCTCCGTTTCATAATAAGTGTCATTCTAGCATTTTGCACACAAATTAAGGAAACATATTAAAACTCTATTATATTCCTATAAATTTGTTGACTTTTGATATTCCTTTTTTCTTATTAGTTAATAATAAGGTTAAATTAGACCATTTATGCTAAAAGTTACATCGTAAATCTAAAACGACACTTATTTTGAAACAAAAAAATAATCCTAAAATGACAATTATTGTGAAACGGAGGGAGTAATTATCAAAATCAAATGAATACAGTTATTGAAGGATTTGTAATATTAAATAACTTATAAATTATATTGTTTACAAATAACATGTAATATCGTAAGAACCATATTCTTTATTAAATGAATTATTATTAAGTGACCTATTATTATCTGATGCGATTACAGGAGTACCAAACCGGACAATATCAAACCGGTCACGTGTTTCTATTCCCAAGTACCAGCAATAGAAGATTTTTGGTTTGGTTTAGTCTTTATTTGTATTTTTCAGTTATTTGTTTCAGTTAAATCAAGATGAAAATGTGCTCCTTGTTTGTAGGAACCACTTCTCACAATTCCCTGTATTTCCAAGTTTTTGGGAGCTAGTCTCCATCGTTGTTCATGTTTTCTATTTAAGTAATGAGAAAAGCCAAAATAGGCAAGATTGAATGGCCAAAAAATTAAGTTACATGTTTCCTGGTTCTTTGTTACTTATTCTGTCTGCTATCAAAGCTTTGGCTAAAACCAAAGCTATCAATTGTTATCAGAGCCAATTCGATTTTTAGATGTTCACCTCACGTCAAACTATGGGTACTACTGAAGAGAGATTCAAAAATTTGAAGAAAGGTTTAGGATTGCTCACCGATAGTTCTCGCAACTTCAAGGTGGAGATTACAGATAAGTTTAACAGATTCAAAGTTGCATCAATAGAGAGGTTCTGATGTATAGAGGAGAATATAAAGAGGAGGATGGCGATGATGTCTCCAGACCGCAGCAGTTGTTCGAGTACGTCACCATGATCAGAGTCATGTGGAAGGAAGAAGAGAGGAAGCTTTCCGTCTGGGAAAGTCATTCACTCCATGTGAGATTACACGGTCCCCAACATGACCATAGTACAACCTAAACCAATTCGTGAGTCACGAGTACCCACTTTAGTTGGGCTGGTTGTGCAGAACCAGAAGAGGAGTATTGGGTTATGCTTCAACTACGAGGCATGATATCTAAGCCTTTTAGCTTGTTTTAGGAGTCATTTTCCATTCATTTTGCATTGACTCATACAGTGTTTACATCATATTAGAGTCCTTTTATGTTCATTTATAGAGTTTGCATTCAAATTACATATATTTGGTATTTGGAGTTGTTTTCAGGAGAATTTGAGAACCCAGGAGGACTTGACAAGAAGGCATACTTTGGAGCTGAATAGGAGCAAAGAATAGACAGATGGGATGCAGCTCGATGGGTCACTCTAGCAGATGGACCAATTTGATTCTGCACATGCTCGATGGGCCATTCTAGCAGATATATAGAGTTGATTTTGCACATGCTCGATGGGCAACTCTAGCAGATGGACCGAGTTGATTCTGAGCATGCTCGATGGGAAACTCTAGCAAATGAACCAAGTTGATTTCACACATGCTCGATGGACCACTCTAACATATGGTCCGAGTTGATTTTGCACATGCTTGATGGGCCACTGTAGCAGATGGATCGAGTTGACTTTTCACTTGTAAGCCTGATGTGTCAGCTCGAACACAACGGTCGAGCTAGCAGCCATATCATGCAACTTCTCCAGCTCGACCACTCAGCTCTGTCCATGTGGTCAAGTTAGACATGCGCGAAGGATTTTTGTTGACTTTTTAGGTTAGTGGAATGAGAGTATAAATACTCCTCTTATGTCACTAAAACAGATATCCTTGTTTTTACCTCCATTACGAAAGATTCCATTGAGTATATTATCTTTGTAATTCTATAACTGTTAATGCAATTTATGTTCAATTTCCATCTTGTTTATTTCTTTCTTAGTTTTCTGATTAAGTTTCTTATTCTGATTTTTGGTTTGTTTATGTTCTTAATGGTTTCTAAGTAGATTATTTAGGGTTCTTGAGGAAATGAGATAAATTAGTGTGGATCTTAAGTTCTCTAGGTTGCTTAAGGTGAGATTAGCTAGATCTTTTCTGTTTCGGTGCTATTCATGCTTATTTTATTCTGATAATTTGAAATACGAGCTTAGACATTTTAGCACCCAAAAGATGTTTGGTAAAATAACTAACTAAATCATTTTAGAGAATTACATTCCTAACTCAAAAGATTGATTGTTTAGGATGATTATTGGCTAGATTAAGTTATATCTTCATGCCTGGTAAGTTGTAAAACACCTATGGTGATAGGGTATATTGATAACTTCTTTGAGAATGATTGCCATAAAAGTGGATTCAGTAGTTTATGAACTTGATGCCTAATAATTATCTCTCTGATTTTTGTTAAGTAATCTAGCAAACCTAAGTGAACCACTGATCCATTATTTCCACTCCTCAAAAACCCTCTTTATTATCGGATTGCTTAATACTTGTCATTTTTTAATTCTCTGTTTCACTGTAGTGGTTATGTTTTATGTTTAGTTTCCAAGTTTGGTTCTGCTTTGCTTATTTGTTTCTTCTTTCAGTTATCTGCTTGTTTAAATTGGTCATTTAGGATTGGTAGATTATCAAATCATTTTCGTTTGACTTATGTTAGAATAGTCTAATCGCGTCCTAATTGTTATTTGCTCACTCACTTGGATTGACAACGTTTCTGTGCTACAATGATATGATTATGCAGTAGGGTATTTAAAATATAGTAAAATATTGTTATCAAATTGGAGCTATTGCCAATTGGGTGTTTGTTAGCTACACTTAGGAGTTTAGACTTCCTATGATCAAGTTCTTTTTGTTCCACATTGATAACTTACCCATATGATTCTGCCTTTGTCATTTTGTTTCAGGGTGATTTCACAACTTTATTACTCAGCTTGACGTATCAGTTTAAGCATAGGGTTGATTTGAGTTCTCTCGTTGTATACAGACATGTTCCAAAGGCAGCTGAAACCTTCTTTGTTTCCTCGAAAATGTTGACCAACTTCCACATGAGCTGTGAGAGCAAAGAAACCGCCTACATAGTGAACAACATACTTCAGTGGGCATGAATAACCCATAAGGATCAAACGCAACATCACCTCCTGTGCAAGGGCCTCATCAGAGGAGGCCAAGAAAAATCAGAACAGGAGATGCACCTAGCAGTCATACCCTGCAACATGGGATTGTTCCTTCCGCTATTCAGAATAACAACTTTGAGATCAATAGTAGTCTCATCTCCATGATCCAAAACCACAAGTTTCATGAATTGTGTGTGGAGGATCCTCTTGATCATCTTGATGAGTTTGAAAGGCTCTGTAGCCTAACAAAGATCAATGGGTTAGTGAGGATGCCTTTAAGCTGAGGTTGTTCCCATTCTCTTTTGGGATAAGACACATATATGGGAGAATCATTTACCTCAGGGCTCTATCACTTCCTGGCTGAATGCAAAACAGCTTTTCTTGCCAAATTGTTCTCAAATTCTAGGCTGCAAAGCACCGAAATGAGATTTCTAGCTTTGCACAAAAGAATTTGGAATCATTCTCTGAAGCTTAGGAGTAGTTCAAGACCTATTAATCCTAGTGTCCTCATTATGGTTTCAGCACTGAATCTCAACTTAGGACTTTCTACAGAGGTATTCTCCCTAAGATCTGCATGCTATTGGACACAGCCAGAAATTGTAATTTCCTAAACAAAGATGTTAATGTTAGCTGGGAATTAGTAACCAATCTTGCTTAGCAGATGACCGATAAAACGAGGATTATGATAGGAGTATGAGAGGTGCTGCTAAGGCTGATTCAGTGAGTAGGAAGAGCTCAAAGCTTTCCATGAAAAAATTGACAAGCTACTCTTGGTGCATCAGAAACCAGTCAACTTGGTTTGTGAAGATGAAGAGAAACAGAATGGGTAGGATGATGGGGCTGAAGAGGTTAGTTTTGTGCATAATCAGGGATGCTACAAAAGGTACACTAATTACAAGTCCAATTTCAATCTGTCTTACGAAAGCAACAATGTTGCCAACCCAGAGGACCAAATATACCCACCCCAGCCTCAGCAAGCTCAGCCCAAGGCTTACATTCTCAAGAAGCAATATCACAACAACTTCCAACCACCTCCAAAAGTACCACCAGGGTACCAGCCTTAACAAGCTCAACAATCTCCTGTAAAGAGTCCAGACGTGATGACTATTCTTCATCAACTTCTCCAGGGGCAAACATCTAGTAGGAAGGAATTAACCAAAATGCAGACTGATCTCCATTCTAAAATAGATGCTTCTCACAATGATCTAAATTGCAAGTTTGAGACATTGAACGCCAATTTAAAGTATCTATAGATTCAGCAAGCATATTCTTCAGTGAAGATTACTGGTCAGCTCCTAGGTAAGGTAGCTCAGAACCCAATGGAGTATAATGCTAGTGCAATTACTCTTAGGATTGAAAAAGAACTTCCTACCCATGTAGGAAAAACTCTAGTCGCTAAGGATAGTAGCATTCAGGATGCGGAGGATAGCCAAAACGCTGAAACACCTAAAACACAACTTCTGATTGTCAACTCGATGTCCAAATCGACCCCTCAAGTCGAGTTGAACCTTCTCCTACACCAAGATCTACTAGTGCAGTGATTGATGTGCAAAAGGGTGAGATTGAGTTAAACATGGGGAAAAACTTCAAAATGAAGTTCAACATCAAAGATGTAATGAAAAAGCCAACTGTTGAGGGTAAGTTTTTCTGGGTTCAGGAAATGGAGACACTAGCAGATGAGTTGCTAGAAGAGTTTGCAGAGGAGGATCATTTGTGGAGTACATTGACAAAGGATGGTAAATATGGTTATCTTCATGCAGAGACTGAGTGTTATGGAAAGTTGCTGGACTCCCACAAGGCTGTAAGTGGATCTGTTGAATACGAGGATCTGGTCAGAATAGAAGTCGAGGTTTAGCCTCAACGAGCCAAGAGCTAACTATTTTCAGACCCAGCTCGACCTCCAATTCGATGTCCATAGTTGAGTTGAACAATAATCATGTGTAAGATGATTGTTATGAACTTAAGGCACCTAAGGTAGAGTTAAAACCACTTCCTAGTGGACTACGATACGCTTTCGTAGGCCCTAACTCTACTTATCATGTGATTGTGAATGATGTATTGAATGATGATGAACTGCATTCTCTTTGACCGAATTGAAAGAGTAAAGAAAAGTAATAGGATATTCTTTGGATGACACTAAAGGCATTTCACCTAGTCTTTGTACACATATGATCTATTTTTAGAGAATGATACTTATTCTAGAATTGAACCTCAAAGAATACTGAATCCTAATCTGAAAGAGGTAGTAAAAAGGAATCCTTAAATTAATTGATAATGATGTGATTTTTCCGATCTCTGATAATAAATGAGTTTCACTAGTTCATTGTGTCGCTAAAAAGGGAGGATTTAATGTTGTTAGAAATGAGAAAAATTAACCAGTCCTCACTAGAACTGTAATAAGCCATCGAATGTGCATTGATTATAGAGAGCTTAATCCTACATCTAGGAAAGATCACATCTCTTTGCCTTTTATTGATCAAATGTTAGAGAGATTAGCCAATCATCATTATTACTATTTCCTAGATGGATATAGTGGATTCTTCAAATCCCTATACATTCAAATGACCAGGAAAAGACCACATTCACTTGTCCGTATGACACATTTGCATATATGAGAATGCCCTTTGATTTATTCAATGCACCAGCTACTTTTCAACGTTGCATGATCCTATATTTTTAGATATGATTAAGAAGATGGTTGAAGTCTTCATGGATGATTTCTCTATCTATGGATCTTCCTTCTCCTCTTGTTTGTCGAATATGTGCAGGGTTCTCAACAAGTGTGTGGAAACCAATCTTGTGTTGAACTGGGAAAAATGCTATTTTATGGTTACAGAAGGGATTGTTTTGGGTCACAAGATATCAGGAAAAGAGATTGAAGTTGATCAGGCTAAGATTAAGGTCATGGTACAACTGCAGCCTCCACAAAGAGTTAAGGACATTAGAAACTTCTTGGGTCATGCATGGTTCTATAGGATGTTCATCAAGGATTTCTCCAAGATTGCTAGGCCATTGACTCGCCTACTGGTGAAAGGAGACTAAATTCAGCTTTGATGCAAATTGTTTAGAAGCTTTCTTGCAAATTAAGAAGGATTTAGCGAGTGTGGCAATAGTTCATGCTCTATATTGGGATATCCCATTCGAGATCATGTGTGATGTAAGTAATTATGTTGTTGAAGTTGTACTAGGCCAGAAGAATGATAAGAAGCTCAATGTCATCTACTATGCAAGTAGAACACTTGATGATGCTCAGGTTAAGTATGCCACTACTGAGAAAGAGCTCCTTGCAGTAGTATTTGTTTTAGAGAAATTCAGATCTTATCTTGTTGGTTCCAAGGTGATAGTGCACATTGGCCATGTGACCTTAAGATTTCTGATGAAGAAGAAAGATGTTAAACCAAGGCTCTTGAGGTGGATTCTATTGCTCCAAGAATTTTATATAGAGGTCGTTGAGAAACCAGGAATCAAAACGGTGTAGCTGACCACTTGTCAAGGATGATGATAGAAGACTCGGTTTCCATTGATGATTCTATGCTTGAGGAGCAGTTTATGACTTTTAGAGCAGTGGAAGTCTGCTTTGAGATCAAGAACAAACTTGTTAGAGCCTTATTGCCTTGGTATGCTGACCTTGTAAACTACTTGGTTGTTGGGAGTGCCAAAGAACCTAGATTCCTATCAGACAATGAAATTTTTCAGGGATGTGAACCACTACTTCTGAGATGAACCATATCTATACAAGAAATAATCTAATATGTTGTTAAGGAGATGTATAGCTAAGGAAGAAGTCCAGGGAGTTCTGGAACATTGCCATGGATCTTCTTATGGTGGTCACTTTGCCACATTTAAACCAGTTCAGAAAGTGTTGCAAGCATGTTTATAGTGGCCAACCATCTTCAAAGATACTCATGAGTTTATTTTGAAATGTGATGCTTGCCAAAGAATGGGGAATATTAGCACAAGGAATGAGATGCCTCAAAATCAATTGTGGAGGTTGAAATACTTGACTGTTGGGGAATTGATTTCATGGGGCCATTCAACCCTCCTTCTCATGGAAACAACTACATTCTTGTAGCAATGGACTATGTTTTCAAGTGGGTTGAAGCTGTAGCTTGTCCCACTAATGATGCTAAGGTTGTGATAAAAATGTATAAGAGCATCATTTTCTCTAGATTTAGAGTGCTTAGAGTTATAATAAACGATGGAGGTTCTCATTTTATCAACAAGCTGTTTGAAAACCTAATGAAGAAGCATGGGTCAAACACAAGGTAGGAACCCCTTATCACCCTCAAACTAGCGGACAAGTGGAGGTGTCTAACAAGCATATCAAGGCAATCCTAGCCAGCAATTGTGGTGTTTCAAAGAGAGATTGGGTAGTTAGATGACACGCTATGGGCTTATAAAACAGCTTTCAAAACTCTAATTGGAAGAACCCCGTTTCAGCTACTGCATGGGAAGTCATGCCATATGCCGGTTGAATCAAGTACAAAGCACTGTGGACAACCAAGTTTCTAAACTTTGCCTTGAAATCAGATCAGGAAAAAATACTTATGGGTTTACATGAGTTGAAGAGCTAGATTATAGGTTTATGAGAGCTCAAAAATATACAAGGAAAGAACCCTAGCCTTTCATGATAAGAAGATTGTTCCTAAGAAGATCACAACTTGTGATCAAGTCATTTTCTTCAATTCTAGACTGAAGCTATTCCCTGAGAAGCTAAAATCAAGATGGTATGGTCCTTTCAAAGTTGAAGAAATCTTGCCATATGGAGCAATCACTCTGACCAACAAAAATGGTGAAGACTTTACTATGAATGGGCAAAGGGTAAAACTTTACGTTGCTGATGAGACCATTCTCAAGAGAACCTCTGTGTCTCTCGATGAACCACCCCACCTCTGATTGGAGTGAGAATTCAAGCGCAATGAATATAAAAAAAGCTCACTTGGAAGAAGTCCCATGATATCCTTATAAGTATTTTTAATTAAGTTTTAGCATTTTTCTTTTTATTTCTTTTGTTTTGATTTTGAATTGCAGGAATATGAGGATTGTTCTAATGGGTGATATGATTTAATCTCCAAAGAAATTTTGTTGACTTTTTATTTTGGACTTTTTTAGGGTTAGTGGAATGAGAGTATAAATACTCCTCTTATGTCACTAAAACAGATACCCCTTTTTGCCTCTTTTGTGAAAGATTCCATTGAACATATTCTCTTTGTAATTCTAGAACCAAAAACTCTTTCTACTTATGAATTTTTGATGCAATTTCTGTTCAACTTCCATCTTGTTTATTTCTTTCTTAGTTTTCTGATTATGCTTCTTATTCTGATTTCTGGTTTGTTTATGTTCTTAATGGTTTCTGAGTATATTATATAGGCTTCTTGAGGAAATAAGATATATAAGTGTGGAACTTAGGTTTCTAGATTGCTTAAGATTAGATTAGCTAGATATCTCATATTTTGGTGCTATTAATGCTTATTTTATTCTCATAATTTGAAATTGAACTTTAACATTTTAGCACCCAAAAGATGTTTGATAAAATGCCTGACTAAACAATTTCAAGATTTACATTCCTAACTCGGCGCGATTGATAATTACACTTAAAAGAACAAAATAAAAAATATTAATAATTTTTATGTTACCTTGTTGAAGTTGTTGACCATATTATTTCTAGTGAATTTTTTGAGCCTACACAAATTATAAGATTACTATTTATACAAAAAAACAAATAATTAACAAAAAAATGTGTTTACCTTTACACTTTCTAATGAAGGTCTGGATTTCTAATGTTTGCTTGTATCAAAAAAAATTGAGATATTGAATAATAATGGTGAATGATAATTAGTACAGAGTTTAAATTTTNTTTCATTATATACCCTTATATTTCTACCCTTTTCAAACTATACCCTTCAACAAAACCTAATTTTTTTCTGAAATTGTCTATTTTACCCCTGTTATTTTTTTTTCTTTTCATCTTCTCTTCTCTCGACGTCTTCTTCTCTCTAATTCTCTGTCAATCAAAATCGATATCGACTTTGGTTTTGATCAATCGGATTTCTATTTTGAGCAATCGACCTTGATTTCGAGATTCAATTTTTGAGATTTTGATTTCGCT